>CAUYON010141040.1:0-21447 GCA_963573935.1 Arctocebus calabarensis
GGGGTGGGGTCTTGGGGTCTTGGTGTGTGCCAGACCTTTTGGGGGCAAAACACGATTGTAAGAGGGTCTTTTCCTAACAAATGCAACCAGTGTAACATGGTTTCTTGTACCCTCAATGAATCCCCAACAATAAAAAAAAAAGAAAAAAAAATAAATGAATGTGACATGGTCAAACTAAAAAGCTTCTGCACAGCTAAGTGTACAATTGAAGCATACAGACAACCTATAGTTGGAAGAAGATATTCACATGCTATGACTCTGACAAAGGGCTGATCACTAGTATCTACAGAGAAATAATCTCATTTATAAGCAGGCAACAGACATGAACAGAACTTTCTCTAAAGAAAGCAGATAAATGTCCAACAAAGACATGAACAAAAAGCTCATTGTCTCTAATCATCAGAGAAATGCAAATTAAAACCACCCTGAGATATCACCTAATGCCAGTGAGAATAGCCCACATCCAAAGTCCCAAAGCTATAGACGCTGGCATAGATGTGGAGAGAAGGGAACACTTTTACACTGCTGTTGAGTTTGCAAACTAATACAGCCTCTATAAATGAAGTATGGAGAATCCTCAAAGATCTTCAAGTAATCCTTCCATTTGATTCTGCAGTCCCATTACTAGGTATCTACCCAAGAGGAAAAAATGTCATTATATCCTAAGGACACTTGCACTAGAATGTTCATCACAGCCTAATTTGCAATCACCAAAACCTTAGATCAACCTAAGTCCACATCAACTCATGAATGGATTAGTAAACTGTGGTACTATACCATGGAATACTATTCAGCCATAACAATGATGGAGACTTTATATCTTTTGTATTTACCTGGCTGGAGTTGAAACACATTCTTCTTAGTAAAGTTTCATAAAAATGGAAAAGCAAGTATCTTATGTAAGCAAAACCAATATGAAAGAATAGATAAACAACTCTACCCCATATGAGATAAAAATACTGTTAAATACAAACAGGAGGGAGGGAAGAGAAGGGAAAAGGGGAATAGGGAAGGGGAGGGCCCCTGGTAAGCTCTCACTTAAAGCCCACAACGTATACAGCATGTTCCCTGGGTGAAGGACTCAACTACAACTTGAATCTTACCTAACAAACACAAACAAGGTGACCTAACCATTTGTACTCTCACATTAACCTGAAATAAAAAATAAAAACAACAGTAAAACGGGAATAAACCCCCAAAATGATTGCTTCAGATGAAAAGACATTAGAGAGAAGAAATGTGGGAAGGCATTGTGAAAAAGGCACTCAGCAAGTAAAATTAAATGTCCTAATGGAGCAAATAATTCTAACATAAAAAAGACAAGGACAAATGCGACTCCTCTGTTCGCCGAGAGTACATCTCTGGAAGTACGGGAAACTAAGATAAGAATTGTTAGAAAAAGACCATCAGTCATTATTTCTTGTGCTTCGCGACTAACCTGCTAGAGACTCCAGCAGGGTTCTCATACTAAGCTAAAAGTTCTCAGCTCTTCAAATGAAGCCGGTAAACCTATTCTTTTTGGCTCTTAAGGAAGATATGTATTGAAAACAAAAATAGTTTGAAAAAGCATCTCTTCTTTTCTCTTTGTTTGCATTTTTGTGAGCCTCTTTAGAATTCCGATGGCACAGACAAAAAAAAAATTATCCCAAATTAATCTGGGGGTGTCCTGATGGAGTGAAGGAGCAGACTGAAATGGATAGCAGTATAGTCACTAAGGATGGGGTCAGGCTCGAATCCCCCAAACCAGCAGGCCACAGTGTGTCTCTAAATGAGTCTATAGTGAACTGGAAAAAAATAGCCTAAATTCTTTGTTAAAGATATAAATAGTATCTTTTCTGCTTGTTTTACAGCAGTGCCAGAGAGACAGCATTTTAAAGCATTTCTTTGTGACTGTGATTAAATATGCAGAGTATTTGTTTAGCTTTCAGTTAGCCCTGAAGAATAAAAATGGCTATGTAGTATAGATTATACTTCACAATAAAATTGCAAACAATGTAGATTTGAAGATGAGTGCTTATTTCAGGGTTGCATGTGAGCCACCATTCACTTTTTCCTAAGTCTGCCTCCATCCTTATAAATAGTTACATTTTTTTTTCAATAGTGACTGTCTTGACTCATTTAAAAATAATCCTCCAAACGTGTGTCTATTGGTGTGCACACGTCTGGGGAGTGAGATCAGTAAATGATTAATTTCTGCTTTTCGTAGACAGGATGCACTTTCTGCACAGTATTGCCCTCTTACGATGCATGAGCTGGGTCAATAGGTACCTGGACACAAGTGGGAACATCGACTTCCATAATGAGGGTAATGGAGCATCAAAATCACCCCTGCATCGCACACACATTCAGGAGAATGTTCATTTGGCCTATATGAAAACCAAATTTAGTTCACAATTTTGAATTATCCTAGTAAGACAAATTCACGATTTTAAGATTTGTGAATTTAAAAAGATGTCAAACAATTGACAGATTGTTTGACAATTGATAGATTGTTTTTCCCTCTAATTTTATTACAAAGTAACCTATCTTCCTAAAGGTAATGTGATAATGATGTCAAGTAGAAAGTTCCCTGGATCCTTTCTCACTTTTACTATATTATATGGCTTTGAATAAGTAATTTATCTCATCCCTGCTTCACCTTATTTATCTGCAATGTGAAAATGTGTCCACCCCGATTCCAGATGATTTAAAAATATTTTAATACAAGACTTATTATGATAAAATTCATATATTTGTTTTTTGAAGCCAGATATATGTCATGCTACTTCAATTAATTTTATAATCATTTTTATAACTTTCAGTGTTCATATTTACTAAGTTTGCTAGGCAAGTTAATCACTACCAACACCCCAGATTTCCAAGTTTTCATCTCTGTAACTTGTGATTATGTTACTATACATAGAAAATAACAAAAATTTAGATGGAAAATGAATGAAGGCTGCTGATCAGATGATCTTAAGATACTGAGATTATCCTGCATTATTCGGGTGGATCCAGAGTAATCAGAAGTGACCACAAAAGTGGTGAGCAAGGCAGAAGAATCCACATTACAGTGATATGAGAAAAACTTGACCACCGTCAATGGCTTTGCAATTGAGGGAAGGGTTGCAGGAGCCTCCAGAGGAAGAAAAGAAAATATAAGAGGGAGGCGGCAGCGACTCAGCGAGTGGGGCGCCAGCCTCATGTATCTAGGTTGGCGGGTTCAAACCCGACCCTGGGCAAAACTGCAACAAAAAATTAGCTGGGCATTGTGACAGGCGTCTGTAGTCCCAGCTACTCAGGAGGCTGAGGCAAGAGAATCACCTAAGCCAAGGATTTGGAAGTTGCTGTGAGCTGTGTGATGCCACGGCACTCTACTAAGGGCGATAAAGTGAGACTCTGTCTCTGCAAAATAAATAAATAAATAAAAATAAAAACCAAAATTTATTCTAGATCCTAGAATCAATGCAGCCCTCTGACATTTTGATTTTAGCCCTATGAAATCCCTGTGAGACTTTCAAACTCCTGAGCTAAAATACAATAAATTATCATTTTTAAAAAAAAAAAAAACAAGTTTATGGTAATTTGTTGCCACAGCCATAAGAAGCTAATATAGTAAGTTTTCAATCAAATCATAGGAAATGATTTAGGTACCACATGCTTGACAATAATTTAGATTATCTAAATTTCCAAGTGGGTGATTTATGTTAGTAGTAACTTATTTTGTGTCAAGTGTTCTTCCCGAATGACTCAGTCCTGTGTAGCAGGTACAATAACGATCGTGGAGTGGAAACAAGAGGAAGACAAAAGTTTTGAGGAAGCTGTGTACTGATGCTAAATATTCAGCACTTGGGACAGTTCAGCCATTATTTCCAGCTTTGAGTCAGTACCTTGGAGAGAGGTCAGGACACATTCTTCTACAGATCATCAGGATAGACTCAGATGAGCAGTTGGTAGAAAACCTCTGTCCTCTGTCAGGATCGCAGAGTAGATTTCGAGGGGTATTGTGCTGATGGTCACCTGAGGAAAAAACATAAGGTAGCCTCCCTTTGCTCCACCACCAGGTCCCCCCATCTGAGCTTTGCCAAAGTCAATTTGAGCCAAAATGCAAGATTATCTCTGACCCAGTGCTGCATGCCACGTGCACCTTCTGTGAATTTTGTTACTGAATTTTCCTTTTGCTGTCGGCCCATGTGCTAGTCTCACTATCTGCCTTGACTTATATAGCCCTTTATTATCACCCATTTTTGCAGATCAGCAGTGATTTTGATTCAGAATAAAGGCAAACTGAGTTCACCGTTGGAACGATTGGATAGAAGAAAGTATCACCTAAAATAAGCTACAATTCATTCATTAATTTAGTAAACAATATTTACTCCCTACTATATGCCATATGTGGTTCTACATGATAGTAATAAATTCTAAGACAAAGTCTTGCTTTCATGAGCCCATTTGTTGGCAGAAGCATGTAGTAGACAAAAAATGTATACTTAATAATGTGATATAACATTAAGCAATAATAATTACTATAAAATTCAAAAGCAGGTAAAGAAAACATTCTAGATTAGCTATTAAGCTGTTTTCCAGATACTTACAGTTCTCCTTCTTTGCAGGCACAAGACAGGATGGCAAACCTGATGGAAGAGGGCTATGTTCTTAGTTGAGTTATGTGTAGCATTAAGGGGACCCAAGGTTGAGCATTAAGTTACAAGAGGGAGAGGCTCTCCTTTTTCTGCCTCATAACAATAACGTTATGTAAGATGGAAGCAGCTGCACACTCTGGATCCCTGAATGATTCCTGCTAACTACCACAGAAATACAGGGGAAATGTGAAATTAAGTTTTGTTGTTTTCAGGCACAGTGTTTGCTTTTCCCTCCACAGAATAATCTATCTTATTCTTACTGATAAATGCAGTCATGGGAGTCAGGACACTTAGCATTTGAACTTGCAGCAGAGATCTAAATAAGGAATAATAAGTGAATAATGGTAAGTTCTGGGGGAAAAATATCTCAGAAAAGAAAAGAGATGGTATAAAGCAGTGGTTCTCAACCTGTGGGTCACGACCTCTTTCACGGTCGAATGACCCTTTCACAGGGGTCACCTAAATACATCCTGCATATCAGATATTTACATTACGATTCATAACAGTAGCAAAATTAACAGTTATAAAGTAGCAACGAAAATAATTTTATGGCTGGGGTCACCACAACATGAGGAACTGTATTAAAGGGTCGCGGCATTAGGAAGGTTGAGAACCACTAGTATAAAGGCTTTGGGATGAGCAAAAACAGGCCCCCTGAAAGTTCTGCACAACTCTGAACCAAATTTAGACATAGATCTTAGCTCTGGACATTACCAGTGTTTTTCTTGACCTTGGTAACTTCCATTTCTTCACATGCTAATATTTATTTTGTAATACATGGCAGATGTTGGACACAATATCTGAAATCTTACAAACCCAACCCCAAACATACAGTTGAGAGCCTAGCTAATCCTCATACAATCATTCTATTCAGGTGTAGTCACATTTTTGCCACTATCTTTATTTTCTAATTGAATGTCTTTTCACAACTTTCTTTGGAGCCAAGGGGTGGAGGATGCTCAGGAGCCAATGTAGCTTCCAAATCACTGCAATCCCATCATTTTTATTTATTTATGCAAAAAATATTTATTAAGCAACTATAATATTTATAATCCTGAACAAAACACTTGTGATAAAATGGTGAACAGATACAGAATTTATAGTGTAGTGGAGGATAAAAATTAAGCAACTAATCATACAAATTCAAGGGAAAATTGTAACTATAATAAAGGTGGTGGAATAAAGTCATGTTGCTCTTAGAGTTCATGATGGGGCAAGGGTTAATCTGCTAGGGAGGTCATGGAAGGCTTGCCTGAAGAAGTGAAGTTAGAGTTGAAGTCACAAAAGATGAGATGGGATTAATCATGTGGAGAGTGGAAAGAAATGTTTGTTACTCAAAAGGAATGGGAAGCCAAATGCCCTGTGATGGAAGAGAGCTTTGAAAGTAGAAGAAACTAAAAGAGACTCAGATGGGTGGAGCAAAAAGATTTTGAGGATGCCTTTTGGAAAGGCATGATTGCCATGAACAGCAATGATTCAGGCTGGCATGAAGGAGGGAAGCCAGGCAGAGTACTCTACCCATTTACAAATACTACCTCCTTAATGAAAATAGGATGAATGCATTGGAGGGTTAATTGGGAGTGGAAAAGGATAATTATAACGAAATGTGTTTTGTAAAAATGTTCTGACCACAGTGGGGAGAATGAAATGGAGGAAAGCAAGCCATGGATAGATCAAATGGCCATTCCCTAAGCTCAGTTAACAGATGATGACAACATTGATCGAAGGCACAATGGTGGAATGAAGTAAGGTGGTGAATTCCAAAGTTTTTGATCGGGTGAACCCTAAGATTTGAAGGACATTGGATGTGACTAGAGGAAGAGATACATTTTGAGGGTGACACCTTGTCATGGGAGATGAAAATGAAGTCGCTCGCTGACCCTGAAAACACTGGGAGAGAACAAAGCTCTCGGAGGACGTTTCATGCTGGATGTAATGAATTTGAAGGACCTTTCAGACAAATAAGAAGGAGTGACAAGCAGATAGTTGAAAATACCGAACTAGAGCTCAAGATAAACGTCTAAGCCAGATATATAACCTGTGAGTCATTACTCCTAGGTGGTAATTGAAGCTGTGGGCAAGGCTGAGACTGCCTAGGGAGAGAGCACAGAAGACTGGGAACAAGAGCAGGAAGTCTGGGGGAATCTCTGAATGATCAGCAAAGCAAGGAAAGGGGCAGCAGGTGCAGAGAGCAAGTAGAGCTGGACTAGGACGTGTCAGGGAGCTGCATTCTGTCCTCCATGGTCCAGGGATAGGGTTTTAAGAGATTGTCCCCCAGGATACAAGTTATCCATGAGAAAAATTGACTTTATCAATTAACCTCCAAATTTATATGAATTAGGGAATAAAGAACAGTTGTATCTTGCAAATTCAGCTACTGTTCCTTCCCCTGTAATTTGTCCCCAATTTGAGTGTTTATAAATCAGAGACTTGTTCTATGAACAGGTCATCACAAACCAGGGTTGCCTTCAGAGATGCTCAGTAGGTGATTAACATACCTACAGGAATAGGAGAAAAGATGAATTTACATTTTAGGACTAAAATAAAGCTATAGTCTGCTTAGTTAGAAGACAGACTTCCAGCAAATGCAACATTTAGAATATATCTATAAACCCAGCAAAGCAAACAAGCAAACAGACATCTCCTAAGCTTCAAAACTAGATGTCAAAAAAGGCCATAAAAATGTTTCAGGGGACAATTCCTGAGATACACAGATCCATTTTTTTCTTATTTTGTATAGGACTTTAACAGGCACTATTATCTGATTTCTCAACCAATAGACAAATGAGTTCATCAAATTATAAGGGTTAAAGAACTGTTGAAAGCAGAAATACAGACACTCAGGACAGCAGATGACCAGAATCCTGGCAAGAGGAAGAAGAAGAGGAAAAATAATGATAGCAAAAAATCACCCCCAGCAACTCAGAAGCAGAGCTCTCCATGGCCATAAGCAGAATCTCACCCCCATTCCCACCCTCATGTTCCTTCAAACTGCTACTGTATACAGGCTGGCAAAATGCTTGTGGTCTTCTTGATAATCCTAAAGTTGAATTATGTGAAGCACACTCTTTAAGAAGGCAGAAAAGTTCATATACATTAAACATTAATTTCTTTAATTAGAGACAAGACAATACTTGAGGGGATATACTTCAGTAATCTTTAAGATTAACCAGTTCCAAACATCTCTTAACCATGCAGGCTAGATAAACATATAAACATGATTTAATTGTTGCTTTAGTAAATAGTCTTTTCTGCCTTTAGACGTTAGCAGGGACCATATTTAAACTTAGTGCGTTAGTTTGCTGGAACTGCTGTAACAGAGGACCACAAACTGGGTGACTTAAACAACAGAAATATATCACCTCAGCTCTGAAAGCTGAAGTTCCAAATCAAGGTGTTGGCGGGATTTGCTCCTTCTGAGTGTTAGGAGAGAAGGGTCAGTTCTGGGCCTTCATCCTGGTTTACAGACATCTGTCTTGATGTTCATGTGGTGTTCTTCCTGTATATGAGTTTGTCTCCAAATTTGCCTTTTGTATAAGAACACCAGTCATACTGCATCAGCTATCCCCATAATAATATTATTTTTATCTTCAAAAAGATCCTACCTCCAAGAAAGGTCAGATTCTCAGAGCTTAGGAAATGAACATACGGATTTTAGAGGTGACACAACATAACCCATAAAACTTGGTATTTGTAAAGAACAATAGATAAATAAATTAATAAATTTCTTTTTTAAAATTTCAGGTTAAAGTGAGGGTATTCACAAAACTGGAATTTTCTAGGTAGAGCCCCTCTTGTTGAGTTATGTCTGGTACTCAAAAGGTGTGCCATACACCCCTACATTTTGCCCAGTCAGTGGGAGCACCCCAAACCTCCCTTCTTTCCTCCCTTATTCCCTCTCCTCCAACTTGCATTGAAATGAGTTTTCTCCTATAGTATGAATTGGATCACCTACTGGCTTCATATTAGTATTGAGATATGGATATTTACTTTTTTATTCTTGAGATACTTTACTGAGAAGAATGTATTTTAACTCCATCCAGGTTAATACAAATTATAGGAGCTTCATATTTTTAACTATTGTTAATGTTGGCAAAATGCATGGTCTTTGTAGTTTATTTTAGTATTACTAATGGGTTTCTTTATCTTTTTCATGATCAAGGGCAATGTCTAATGATTCATGATTAGCCACTATACTTCCATGATATTTACCATGGTCAGTCTAGTGCTCTATTCTTTTTTGAAATATCACCTCCTTATAATTCTCTTGTAATGTCTTGGGGACATGAGTTGCCTATTGATCATATTAGTACACTTGTTGCACAGTGATGTGCTTTTTCCATGGGAAGTCGTTAATAAGCATTTTTGATGTGAATGTAATTGAAATGTTAGTTGAGATTATACATTTTCTCAGTGACTATAGAGCTATGTGAATTTAATTGACTCACATAGGAGATTGCCTTAATCTCATTCAACAAGTTCCAATTAAATACACTAATGAAAAATTGACAAATAGGGGCTCAGTTAGACCCATTTCATCTATCTTGTTTTCTGGACATTCATAGCCTTTGCCTTCTGGAGTCTTGTTCATGAGCTGGGGTAGATCAGAACTCTGGTTACCTCCCTAGAGAAGAAACATTACGTATTTGGTTGTCCAACTCTCTTCAAGAGTCAGTCTAGTAGCCTCTTGAACTAAGGAAATGAGAGCTACACAGTTATCCATCCCTAATGGAATTGTCCCAAAGGCCACGTACTAGTCACTGAAATGAAAGAAAAAGTGTGAATACATGTAAGTGGCATATAGGTTATACATTCTTCATTAATTTCTATATAGATGCTGATGTTATTTTTTGGTGGCTCAGGTCTTAGTTCTAACATCAGCTTTCCAAAGACACTTTCTTTATCATGCCATCTGATCCCTCTACACCACATTCATGTTCTTTACATTATCCTCTCAGAAATGTTCTTTCCAGTACCAACCACTATTGAAAATCATCTTTTATATTTTTATTTACTATAAATCGATCCATATCTATACATTTTTACTGGAAGACAAAACTGAGAAGCTTTTCTGGAGACTTAATTCCCTTGGAGAAAGAATGCTTGAATGCTGTCATACTGTACACAGCTTCTGGGTCATTTTTCTTACTTATCAAATTTTCAGTTTTCAGTATTTTCACATAGACATCCAAAGTGACTCCAGTGTGGTCTCAAAGCTCATTTCTACCATCGTAGAAATTATATCAAGAAGTCATAAGAACAATGATCTCTATTTCTTGAATGTAAAAAAAGAAAATCCCTGAAGATTAGAAAGGTTAAAATGATGCACCTAAAGCCACCTGTTATGAACCCATGTGACAGAACTAATACCCAAATGCAGGTCTTCTGCATTTTTTGTGCCATGACCATTCTTCTAAGAACAAGCCTCACTACTGATGTATAAGAATTAATTTTGTATAACATCAATATTCACACACACATGTTCCTGACTTGCCTAAGCTTTATTTAAGACTTACTTATCTTGTTTAGGTGAACTCATATCCCTTTTTGATTAGGACCCAGAAATTTATTTGTAGTGTTGAAACAGTAAAAAAATTAAATTAAAAAAGCTACCATTCTTAAGATTCCTTTATGAAGTTGTTAATAAACACTGTAGGAAGTGTAATCATTATTCTACTGATCTTAAGTCTTGCTTTGAAGAGCCACCAAATTAGTTCTGTTACTCTAAAGATGTCAACATAGCTTGTTTTCATAGTCTTATAAATAAAAAAATGAATTTTAACAGAAGATATGTACAAAATACTTAATTGACTAGTGATATATTTTATATTTATATAGAGATATATTTTTATGGATTTATGTATAAACACATACAAAAAGAAGCAAATTCAACAAAAATATGTATGATTATTCTAGCTAAGTCATTCAGAAAAAGGCACATTAAATTTCAAGTATATCAGGTGGCGCCTGTGGCTCAAGGAGTAGGTCGCCAGCCCCATATGCTGGAGGTGGAGAGTTCAAATCTAGCCCTGGCCAAAAACTGCAAAAAAAAAAAAAATTCACATTTGGTTCGTTTGAATCTCATGGCTAATCAGACTAAGAATGATTAATGATATTAAAACAAACTTTTAAAAAGAACATTTTTTTCAGGGTAAATAATAATGCCAACGTTGTAACAGCCATAGAAGTGAACTTCTCAAATTACCTTCTGTAATGCATGCAGTTGACTGGTGATTCAAGCTATTCTTCTCCGTCCACAAAATCCACACCTTCCTATGACTGCTCCTGAGGTATCAAGGCAGGACTACCCTTGTGAAATGTGGGACTACTCTAGCTAGCAGTATTGGCTCATGCACTAACCTGATGGAACCCTTCTCAGAATTGGGATAGAGCCCAAGATTCTCCTTCCTTGCCTCTCATTTTCCAAAATGTTATGTGTGCATTCCTGTCTAAAGAATGTTCCTGCCTCTTTGTCATCCCCCCAGTAAATCTAACATGCCCATCTAAACCCATATCAGCATCGGTTTCTCAGCAGATCTAAACTAATGCAAATGATAAAAAGTATATAATATTTAATGATGATATACATATTTTTGTAGGATGTTCCATCCCCCCATTTCACCACTTTCTATATTCAAACACAAGATGCAACATAATATACAAAATTATTATTCATTGTTAAATATGCAAGATACAGATATTGTGTCAAAATTATTCAAAATTATTATTCATTGTTAAATATCCAAGATACAGACAATGCCCACTTCAGTATATTTTTCCTAATACAATAATGTTTCTAAGTTTTTGAGATGGTTAAAGTAGAAAAAAATTACCATAATTGGCATTTCTAGAAACTGTTGCATAGTATACGTCCAAATGGAAAATAGCAACAATCTTTCTTAGCTTAGGAGGGAAAAAGGATATCAAACTATAGATAAATGAAAAAGATATGGGAGAATGAGATGAGAGAAAAGATACATGAGAATGGTCATGATACCAGACAACTGCCCTTGCTGGGAATTCTAGAGGGAGAATTTGCCTTCTAGGTAACAATCTGAATGTGCTGAGACAGACAAATGTGACAGCTATTCTACTGATATAAAAGGTCTGGCAATTAAATTCTCAAACTTGCCATTGTGTGCTCAGCACTGTACAAACAACTTGGTAAGATTTCATAAACTTGGTATATCAGGGTCTCATAGTTGGGTTTGTGGTCGACATGTGATAGTGTCTTGTTGAATGGTGTTCATTATTGTTATTGTGTTTTTTGTGTGTGTGTGTGCTATCATAAGAATGCTTTTTTGGTGTGCTATCATGATAATGCTGGAGCTTGAATCAGGACAACAAACAAACATGTAAACTCCTTGTTAAATTTGGCAAGACGGAAGTGAAATCATGGACACATTAGTCCAAGTTTATGGGTACAATGCCGTAAGGGAAATGGATGTGTACATATGGATTAAGGGAGAGAAATCATCACTAATGAAGAGCAGTCAGGGCAGCCAGTAACAAGGAGAACTGATGAAAACATGGGAAAAAATCCTCAACTTGTGCATCAAAATCATTGCTGACTGTGAGAAGCATAGCAGACCAAGTAAATATTAATATAGAAACAGTTAGGAAAACCATAACTGAAAACCTTGGCCTATAGCTTCTTGGCCTTTGGGCTAAGATCAAGTGAAAATCTTGGTCAACAACTCACTGTTGTGTATCTTGAGAATGCACCAGCTCACACAGCACTATCTGTAAGGGAGTTTCAAGCCAGGAAACACATAACTGTATTGGAAAACCCTTCCTACTCACCTGACTTGGCCACCAATGACTATTTTATTTACCTAAACATCAAGGAAATATTGGGAAGACATTTTGATGACATTCAGGACATCAAGGGTAATACTGTGTCAAGTTTAATGGCAATTCCTGAGAAAGACTTCCAAATTGCTTGGAAAGATGGACTAGGGATTGGTGTCAGTGCATCACTTCCCAAGGGAAGTACTTTGAAGGTGACCATAGTGATATTCAGCAATGGGGTATGTAGCACTTTGTCTAGGAAAAATTTGTGAACTTAATTGTTAGACTTCATATATAAACAACTACATTAAAACCTTATAACTCAATCATTACTAAATTACTTAAGTAATTTTCTTCTGAAAATACATTTGCATCTATTTGGATGTTTTATTAAAGTGTCTACACAGGACTACTCTCTGGAATCAGTGTCTCAGGGCCTGTTGTTATGAGTGAGTATATTGAGAGACATGGGGATACTTAATCTAGCTCTGTGCTGACTAACAAGGCACAGCACGGGGCAAACCACCATAGGCTCTATGACTTAGATTCCTCCCATGTAATATCTGGCATTCCCAGTTCAAAAGGTTGTGTACATTCAAGGCAGTCAGAGTATTTAGAAAGAGTTGTTAATTACAGAGGGTGTGTGAAGAAAACACATATTTTGTCCTTACAAAAGAAGTCTATGCTAGAAAACTGGCAATATTTAAAGCTATTGTCTTATTTTATTTATTAAAATCAAAATCCACAAGGTAAACACAGAAGACAGAAGGGATTTTCCTTGTCCCTTCCCACCTGTTGCACAGGCACTTGGTGGGTTTCAACTCTTCACACTGTGTTCGTGTGAGCTGATGTGGATGTATTGTCCTATCCCCACTTATGCGTGAGAATGTGAATTTTAAAACATAAGCCTATAGTTTATAAATCAGTAATAAATATTACCTAGAGCTTAAGTTTAACCCCCCCCTGTCCACAGCAGGGTACTAGAGTAATATTCATATTCCCTTTTAATATTTTTAATTTCCCAAACTGAACTATCTGCAAAAAAATTACACTATCCAAACCCAAATCTCCATTATCTATTCTGAGACCAGTCTTAGGCGTCTCTTTGTTCACAGCCAAAAACAATGCTCACCACTATCCGTTGCAAGACCTCCAAATGGACGACCCACTTCTGCTCCCCTCTTCCTTCATATCACTTCCAAATTACAGTTCATAAAGCAGTTTGGCAATGTAAATCTCTGAAATCATTGGAGATTTTCTATTAGATAAATGTCATCTTCTTTAGCCTGATAATTCAAAGCTACCATATACATAAACGGATTTATTTTTCCTCATCCTCACCAATCTTGATGTTTTCAATTTTTACTTATCCAATAGATAAAATGCTATTTTACATGTATTATATGTCTATGTGAATTTATATATACTTCATTTATTTACCTTTTGAGCTGTTTATAGGACTTTTTCTGCACATTTTTCCTTTTTTCCATTTTCAACATTTCTTCTATTCTTTTCCTGAGCTTTCTTTTACATATTGTTCTATTAATTAGCTTTGTTAAGTGTTTTTCCCTGCTTGAAACTGGAATGGGAACTTAAGGCCAAGACTGCCCAGTTCTGTTTCCTCCAAAACAATACAGAACTGGCACAGTAGGAATTCAGTTGGTGCTTACAGATTGGCTTCTATGACAGATTGTCTAGCTGTCAATTTTGAAAGCTAAATTAAACAGATGTAAGGGATAATCAAACACAGATGCATTTGCATTATGGTGTTGAGAAGACTGGTGGAAGCTTTGACGCAACCTTTCTCCAATCTAACACCATGTCTGCATAGCCAGGAATGCAGTCTACCGATTGGACTTTATGTCTATGCACACCAGGGGCTATGGCAGGAGGTCAGCTTTATGAAGTTCAAAAGTTCGGAGTGCTCATCTCCTTAATGGCAGTTGAGACAGCACTGCTTAGAAAACAACCTGCTTCATTATTTTATTCCTCTGCTTCCACTCCACAATCATGCACATTCCATGGGTCTGGTTTTGTGTCTTCATATTTTTTAATTTGTGTATGTTTTCCTACATCTAGGAGAATGGAAATATAAAATAAAATAGTCTTACTGGGTAGAAAGAGAGAGTGAGGGGAAAATAATCTGTATTCTTTTTATGACCATGTGAAACATGCATCTCTTTCAAGAAGGGACTTAGTATTATGGGGCCAACTGTCCCTGTAACTCAGGGTAACCTACTTCTTTACATAGCTTGAGGAAGCAGCTACTCATTAGCTGTCCAGTGGACAAAAATTCCATGAGATCTTGCCCAAGTGTCTGTCAAATTGAATATTCTTTCTGTTCTGTCAATGGAAAGTATAAAATGAACTCAGAAAGTTTTCCACCTTTCAAGTGTTCAATATCCTCAGCTCTCTCTATCACTGTCAAGACTTCTTGAGTAGGTTGCTTTTCTGTGTCTTCCCAGGGAGTGGAGACACACATCACTGCTCTGCTCCCCCACTCCTTCCTCAGCATCCCAGATCCCACAATGACTGATTTCTTCCATTCCATGTTACGAACCACTGCTCAGTTACTCCACTCCACTCATTACCTTACCTCCCTGTCTCTTTTCTGTCATATAGCCCAACAATCTAAGGATAGAATTTGGTAGTTGTATATGTGACTCTTCATGCCTTGTTTATTTCTCAAGAATATTTAGGGAAAGTTCATGGTCCTTCTGTTTGCCAGAAGGATAAACACAGTGCTAGTTCTGCACCCTGAACTTGGTCCTTCCTGTGGGATGCAATCTCTTTCATTCTTTTTGTGTAACATCCTTACCACCCCTCAAAACAATCATCCAGTTGTCTCCTTGCAAACCAGTTCCACTACACTTCTCCTCTACATTTTTTTCATACTTATCCATTAGTCCAATTATCTAAATACTTCCCTCTGATATATTTCTCTTTTCTTCCTTTTCCTACTTAGACTTTGCTACTGTGGTTGTTGTTTTTATTTATTTTTTCAGAGTTATACACATTTACCTTTATTACCAGAGGCCTTTTAAGGCAGCAGCCCTTGGTATTTTCTAGCCTGATTTGTTCCTTAAAGATTTCTGAAAGACTTGTTAGAGAGCCAGCAGGCCCAGTGATTTATATCAGTTGCTTAAGTAGGAGCAGAGCTAGAAGAATCGTATAAAACACCAGAATCCCAAGGGAAACAAACAAACAAACAAACACACAAAATTCCATAGACCTCCAGTTTCAAAAGAATCTTTACAATAATCTGATAATGCCCCATATTTTATGGAAGAGGATACTGCAGCTTAAAGATGATGAGTAATTTACCTAAGGCTACTGCACCAGTGGGTGGGCAGGGAACCAGACCCAAGTTACCTGCTTGCTATTTAGATCTCTTCCTCTATTTTCATCTTTTAAAGCACCAGCTATGTGAACCTTCTTCCATTAATCTAGGAGTACAGATCTTGGCACACATCAAGGGAGTTACTTTCCATGGAAGAGAAGTCAGTTTGACAACAGCTCAGGAGCTCACAATTGCATTGTTTTAAGAGCAAACTGCCTCTCTGTTCTGCCTTCTAAATTATAGGGAAGGAAACATCTAAGCTCCTAATAAAGTTTTAAATAGACTGCATCAAATGCTACAGTGTGCTAACTTTGAACAACTCTGCCATCCAGGAGAGCATCGTCATCATTCTGGCACACGTGTCTCTGCACTAGTGCCAGAGGGAGCTAATGATTCTCAAAGTCCTTGCCCAACTCTAAGCCAAAGAGGAATGCAAAGGAGTCTCAAATTGCCTTCCTTTAATATTTTTATCTATTCTATCCTTAGAAAAAGAAGGAACTCCCCATTCTGGGTAGTTCATAATAGCTGCTTGCAAACAATTTGATTGGCTTTACATAGCAGCTGTCTCTAGATTTGTTTCAATATTGCAATACAGTGGGAAAAGGAACAAATGTGGAGAAAGAGTGCCCCTCCCCCAAACCTAATTTTATGCATTTTAGGAAGTTTGGCTCATTTTTATGAGCTCTTACTTCCACGAGAACACCCTTCCTGAGAGGAAATGTGGACCCTGTTTATTTTAAGATGTGTTATGAATTCTATGATTGGTGCTTGGGGTTTATTTTTAGGTTTGCTTTTTGTCTTCTTAAAGTATTTGGAAGGGGAATTAGTAAAAAGGATTTATGGAGGAGGGCAAGGAACATTTTTAATTGTAGACTTTCGATGTTCTTTTTATACAAACAAATCCAGTAAACAACATTTGTGATAATGTCTTTCTGTTTGTATTTGCCTGGGACACGGAGGATTATCTCCCGTCAAGGGGCAAAGTCTCTAAAAGTGTACTGTTCTAGTTTAAATCAGGATGGCCAATTAAAATATAAAACATCCAATTAAATTTGAATTTAAGATCAACTACAAATAATTTTTTTTCAATATTTTTCAATCCAAATACTTGATGGGGCATACGTACATTAATTTTTTTTGTTTTTTATCTAACATTCAAGTTTAACTGTGCATCCTTATATTTTTATTTACTAAATCTGGTTCCCCTGAATTGGATATCAGTATTAAAATAGCTGTGGAGTCCTCTGCCTATGGAATTGTAAAGAAGTCTAAAATTGATAAAATGGTTTGATATAGTAAGGACGAAAAAGAAAAAAGAATGAAGATTAAAGCTCCATGGGAATCATATTACAAAATTTCAAAGTGTTTCTTGGATATGTACAAAAAAGGTTGTTTCACTCCATAGATCAAAATTATGATCTTTGCTATCACTGTAAGGTTCAAATTTACAACCCTATTGGCTATAAAATTTTTTATTATTTGTCATCATAATGGTAGTCTATGTAGAATCAAAAAATTTCACCCATGCTGGGAGGCATGTGAAGAAGCCATATTTCATGGTTGCCAACTTTGGGGCGCAGAATTAACACAGCAAATGTTTATTTCAAGGATCATCACTCACTAGCAATGTGATGTTTGTCAAGTCTTTTGTATGTTCTGTGCCTCAGCTGTTTTATTTATAACATGAGATAACAATAAGGCACTTTCCCTAGGTTTATTGAAGACATTAATTGGCATAATACATATAAATTGCTAAGCACAATGCTTGGCAAACCAATATCCAATAAGTAGTAATGATCCTTCTTCCACTTTCTGCTCCATTCTTATAAAAAGTTTTCAAAATGGAAATAACCTAAATGCCCACCAAGCCAGGAATGGATTAACTAGCTGTGGTACATGTATACCATGGAATACTATTCTGCCATTAAAAAAGATGGAGACTTTACATGTTTTGTATTAACCTGGACTGAGTTGGAACACATTGCTCTTAGTAAAGTATCACAAGAAGGGTGAAGCAAGAATCCAATGTACTGAATTCTGATATGAAGTCAGTAGATGACTTAACACATACTCTCATATGAGAAAAGCTCAAATCCATTTAATAGTGAGGAACCAGGAAGTGGGGAGAGGGGAGTAGGGCGGGGGATGGGGTTACAGAGTATGGCAAACTTCTTGGGGGCAGGACACAATTATAGGAGTGACTTCACCTAACAAATACAATCAGTGTAACCTAATTCTTTGTAGGCTTAACAAACAGCGAACAATAAAAAAAGCAAAAAATAAAATTATTTATTAAATATAGGATACAATTTTGGTATATTAAAATCAGGCACCTATTCAGGAATTAAAAAAAAATGAACTCTGATGTATATAACAGCATTATCGAATATCATGAATATAATTTTGAGCAGAAGTAGCTGGATAAATGAAAATACATCATGTATTTTCCTGTTTGATGTTAGGAATGGACCTGCTTTATACAACAAAAGTATCTTCAGTAATAATTGTGATGTAAATGAAAAATAATAATTGAGGAAAAACAAGGTGAAAATTAAATACAATAAAAATCACTAGTAAAAGTAATGTAAAATAACTATTATAGTTTAAAAAAAGGAAAGCCAGTAAGTAAGTATATTGGACTTTTTTTACTTTATTTTTTTTTAACTACTCCATATCTGTTTTCATAATTGCATATGAAATTTCTGGAAAAAATATTGTAGTAATGGGGATTGTGACTATTATTTTGTAGCAACATGGTGGGATTGTTCTTTCTTTTTCCTTTATTACACTTAGTTGCCACACAGTATGAGAATATAAAATGAAATTATAAAAAAACATGTATAATAAATAAGAAATTATTTATTATATTTTTCTAATGAGTATATATTTTTATTCACAATATTGAAAAATAAAACTATTATTTTAAAAAGAGAGCACTGTTTCCTCTTATTCACTTGGCTCAAAATCAGAATTCAAAACCAGCATATAAACTATGATGCTTTTGTACCGGCCTCCTGGTTCACGTGACCACATTTCTTGCCGATGTGTTTTGGGGGAGAGCCAGGAGTGTGAGGAATGAAGCAAAGAGATGATAAATGAGAGGTTGGGGGGAGAGAGAGAAAATTCTACTTGTTTATAATTTCAAAGCTCTCTTTAATATTTTTAAAAAACAACAAAGCATAAACATTATGATGAAGAAATTACATAAAAAATTGAAATAAGTAAGTATGCCAAGGTAAAACAATTTTCTTTCTTCCAGCACTTTACATGTCAGCTATTATATTTATATCTCAAGTTTCCAATCCAGACTTAAGTATCTTGTATCTCTTCATTTACAGTCAAAACTTTTCCAGAGTGCCTTGAAGACTTTAATACAGATGGCTATCATTGGATAAAATATCACATATTAACTTCCTGATCTTTCCAGGACAGGGGCTGGATCATCAACCACAGTGGAACATTATCATCTTTGATGGAGTACATGGCTCTCTAAAAGTCTAAATATCTGGGCAGGATACAAAGTACCAACTCTACTGATTCCAAATCTCTTCAGGTGTATCTTTGAATTTTTAGTCTTAAAAATTTCATAGTCCTTACTGATAAATAGCCTGCGTTATGCACCATTACTTCAGGTACAGAGACCTCTACTGTAAAAGTAATAAAATCAAAGAGAACACATTAAGTTGCCTTCCTATAATTTTCAATCAACTACAGCTGAGCATTGGGTTCCTGGCAATTTTACTTTATGGGCAAAAGATAAAAGAAGATTAATTATTTTCATAGCATTTTTATGCATACATCAGCAAAATAATGTCCCAGGTATTGATCTTTTCTCAAATCAGATATTTGTAATTCTCTCTTTGTTCAAGACAAAGAGTCTCACTCTGTTGTGTGGGGGCTATAGTGGCATTATAGCTCACTGCAGCCTCAATCTATGGAGCCCAAAGCATCCTCCTGCCTCAGCCTCCCAAGTAGCTGGGACTATGGTAATGTACTTCTTTCCTGACTGAAGTTTTTAAAATTAATTTTCGTAGAGACAAGAGTCTCACTATTGCCCAAGCTGAAGTCAAGTAATCCTCCTACCTTGGCCTCCCAAAGTAGGATGACAGGCCTTGGCCACCATATCCAGCTCTTTTTTCATTTAATTATGTCTTATTCACATTTACTTGGTTTTTGAATAGCTTCCATTAAAAATATTTCATGAATCAGGGAAATACAAATCAAAACCATTTTGAGATATTGTTTAACTCCAAGATTAGCCCACATCGCACAGTCCCAAAACTACAGATGCTAGCATGGATGTGGAAAGAAGGGAACACTTCTCTGATTGTAGGATTGCAACCAATGCAGCCTTTATGGAAAGAAATGGGGAGAATCCTCAAGGAGCTATATGATCCCATAGTCCCATTACTAGGCATCTACCCAGAAGGAAAAAAAAATCATTTTACAACAAAGACATTTGCACCAGAATGTTTATTGCAGCCCAATTCACAATTGCCAAGTTGTGAAAACAGCCCAAATGTCCATCAATCCATGAATGGATTAACAAATTGTGGTATATGTATACAATGGAATACTATTCAGCCATAAAAAGATGGAGACTTTACGTCTTTTATGTTTACCTGGAAAGAGTTGCAATATATTCTTCTTAGAAAACTATCTCAAGAACGGGAAAAAAAGTATCCAGTATACTCAATGCTATTATGAAACTGATCTATAAATACTTACACTCTCATATGAATAAAAAACCAAAAATATAGTCTAACAACGGGGAAAGGTGAGAATGTAGAGCGTAAGGGTGGGGGAGGGTGATTGGTAGGAGGAGGGAGGGCATTTGGTGTGATCTAGGCTAATGCACAATGCAAGGATATATTTCAAAACGACGAAGAGTAATTATAAATGTCTTGCCACAAAAAATAAGTAAGGCGATGGTTATGTTAATCAGTTTGATTTAAGTGTTCCACATTGTATATCAAATCTTCACATTATACCATATAAATGTATACAGTTATGACTTAATTAAAACTTTTTTTTAAATGATGAATTTAAAAGTCTAGGCTAGTTTTTTGTTATTTTAATCTTGCAGTTCAAAGTACATTAACAAATATTTAACATTTTTATGAGTTTTTTTGTAAAAAAATAAATAATACATTTTTTAATAATTTTATTAAATTGTAACTGGGTACATTGGTACAATCAAGGGGTGCAATGTGCTTACTTCATATAAAATCAGAAATATGTTGATCATACTGTTAGAGATAGCCTTCACGGCATTTTCTTAATCACTATATGAAGACATTGATATTCGACATTTAATAAGTTTCGCCAGTACCCTGCTAAGATGCACCATAGTTGTGAACCCACCAATTTCCCTCCCTTCACCCATCCTCCCCTCTCCCCTCCCCTCCCTTTCCCTTTTCCCTGTATTCTTGTGCTATAATTGGGTTTTAGCCTTCGTATGAAAGCTATAAATTAGCTTCATATTAGGGCTGAGTACATTGGGTACTTTTTCTTCCATTCTTGAGATACTTTGCTAAGAAGAATATATTCCAGCTCCATCCATGTAACCACAAAAGAGGTAAAGTCTCCATCTTTCTTTAAGGCTGCATAGTATTCCATGGTATACATGTACCACAATTTATTAATCCATTCATGGGTTGATGGGCATTTGGGCTTCTTCCATGACTTAGCAAT
>CAUYON010141043.1:0-16007 GCA_963573935.1 Arctocebus calabarensis
TCTTTATATAGTGATCAAGGAAATGCCATGAAGGATATCTGTAACAGTACGATCAAAATATTTCTGAATGTATATGAATCGTGCCCTGTGATTGCACCAATGTACATAATTATGATTCAATAAAATTATTAAAAAAAATAAGTATAACTAGCTGAATGTTTTCAGCTCATGTGAGTTTTGTTGTTAGTGATAATTTGTGAAATGAGCAACATCACGATGTGTTGAGGAATGTTCCTCTCTCAGAAGTTAGGGGACGAGGTTCTGGCTCCATTTTTACCTCTAATTAATTTGGTAAGTTTGGATAAATCATTTCACCTTTTGAAATCTTCTATTCTTACCACTTAATGGAGAGAACTGGATTGAGTTAATAATATATTTCCTGCAGGAATATTATTTCGTACTAATCACTTTTAGTACTAAATAGCATAAAATGGGTTAATTACTTAGTCTAAGAGGGATAAGATTCTTTGAGAAAGTATTGAATGACAGAAGAAATATTTCTGGATAACCTAAATAAAAATAGCATTTCTATGTATTAGAAACAGTCTAAGGCTAGAAATTCCAATATACATTACAACTTCAATTAGCTGTCCATTGATAGCTTATTAGGCAGTTGTCAAATAAAACTTTTGCTGTGTTCCATAATTGGAAATAAAGATCCAGAGTTGGAACCAAAAGGTCATTTAGAAGTCATATGTTCTAATAAGGTTGTTTAATGAGTCCTATTGGGGCCAGACCTCTTCAGGTCTTATTAAAAGGTGAGCAAGCTTGTTCTTTTACTCCAAATATCACAATACCCTGACCATCTGTCTATATCAGCAGAAGATAACCGAAGTCTAAGAACAGAGAACTAGAATTTTTTCTTTCCTTATATGAAGAACTACATAATTCTTCCTTGATATGCTTCCCACCCCCAAGTCAAGCGATCCACAAGAATAACTCCTAGAGACTGAAGGAGCCAGATGCTAGCTTCTCATTATCTGAGGCCTAGCTGGGTTGTACTCTGCATTGAATTAAGTCTGGGGAAAGGAAATGGAGAAACTGAAGTAGGGGACAGGAATGAAGCAGGAGTGCTCCTATTGTTTGTCACAGATTAATGCAATAGCCATGCTTCAAAGATCTTCCTATCAAGAGAAACCCAGAGGCAAGAGGCTGTAAGGTGGATCAGGATGAGCAGGAGCTCATGGGGATTGAAAACATCAAACTGGACTAAATATCCCTAGGCAGAGACTGCAGTTAGAAGTCTACACAAAAATCTCTAAAGAACCCACTTATGTGTCCACTGGGGACCCATCACATCAAGAGTATATCATAGGAAGGACAACTGTAGCTAGCTAGAAATAAGTATGAAACATTTTCTTACAGTCTTCCATTTCTCCTTTCCATCACTAATATGCCCAAAGAGAAAAGGACTCAGAGGGGAACATGGAGGAGTTGATAGAGCTCTCCACTTTTCTTCCTCAATCTGTGTTCTCTAGGACAAAGCAGACTCAAGCTGAGGGAAGGAAAGTTATTAGTTTAAAATGATAAATTGGATTGAACTCTTTGATAAATGGAAGTGGTTGGAAACAGTATGGAAGCTGACTGAGATTTCACAAAAAGTCCTCTTGGCAGGGTAAGAGCATCATAAATGACATTGTACCTGTCACTATTGAGGAGATACATGGCTATCAGCTTCCAGAATTTGTGGAAATTCATAAAATACCAGCAAAAAAAGAGAAAGGATGTTGATTCACGGTTCCAAATTATCTACATGAAGTATCTTTGTATGTTTTTGTTGGGATACAATTCTCCACAAATATTTTCATATTTTTGTATAGTTCAGGCTTTATGATTAAATAGCAAACATGTGCTTGAAGGTAGATTGTACATTGCTCCAGAGAAATTTAGAGACTTATCTCTTTAGAACCATTTGCTTACATTCCAGGGTAAATCCCTTCCCCTGTGTTCCTCAGAGAAAATTTGGTGACCCTCCAGAGTGAAGTTTTCTCAAGGTTACTTTCCTGTGATGCAAACTCCACTGCATGCCCTGGTGAAGAATTAGTTCTCATCCTGGTGACCTGTGGAGGAGTTGGGTTAAAATGCTCTATGAAAATAATTTGGCTGTTCTCTAATCCAGAGATTTCATGTTTTCTATAATTACAACTGACACATATGACATATATATTAATACAGATAGAAACATACATAGTCATATAAAGTATTTGTCAACTTTCATAAATTTATAATCAAATAAGCAGTTATTTTTTAAACCCCCAAACTAGTATGTAACATTTTATATTTTTATTTTTACTATGACATTTCTTAAAAAAAAAATTATAATGATTATGATAGGTTAATCTGTTCAGAGAATTAACGTACTTGATTTTGTATTTCTTGGAATTGCCTTAACACATTTGAACAGCATTAATCCTATGAGAAAAATACCCTGAAAAGATCCATTATTATTGAGACAGAAATTTTCTAAGTATTGTGTGGATTTTGTAGATTTCACTGCTAAGTACTAAACTTGGGTGCACATTTTAAATTTTGACCCAGTAAGGTGTATCTCTAAGGGCCAGTGGGACAATTAAGTTTTAATGAAGATCTGGTGAGGTTTCAGGCAGACACCTTGGCTGGATGAGCTGGGTTACTTGAGGTCATGGGCCACATCCTTTACTTTCCTGCCAAATGTAGCATGAGGAGAGAGAGCTGGAGTATGAAGAGATAGGAATTGGTGAAGAGGGGTGATTTTGAGTGTAGAATATCACAGTACCACTTAATTTGTTCTCCTGACTTGCCTCAGGAAACTAATTCCTCATCCTTAATGAGAAGGAGAAAATGGACCTAGCCTAGCTAATCAGATGGAAGATTTGATCTTTTGTGCTCATGTAGAAACAATAACACAAACTAGTGTATTTTGTGACCAAGCTGAAGTTTGTTCAACAGATACTCACTTTCTATTGTGTGTAAGATACTGTCCTAGACCTACAAGATGAATAGGATACAGTTCAAAGGTGTGTGTGCTTGGGATTTTTGAAAACCAGAATAAAGGATTTCAATACAATGGTAGAAAGTACAGAAATAAAGGAGCAAAGGCTCAGAGACCGGGGAAACAGTATGGTGTCCAGTGTGAACCACAAGCAGTTCAGAAATATCAGACCAGTGGTTCTCAATCATGGCTGTACGATAAAATCATCTTATGAACGTAAAAATAAGGCCCATGCCCAGGCTCCACTCAAGACCAATCAAATATGAATGTCTGGAGGTGGGGCTCAGTCAGTGTTTTAAGCACTCAGGCTGAAACTCACTGTAATGATCACTGAGGGTAAACTGGAACTTAAAGAGAGATAATGCAGTTTGGTCATCTATGAAACAGGGCTAGTAACATTTACTTTGACTAACTTACCAAGTTATTATGAAGGAAGTATTTGAAAATTCTTTGTAAACTTCATTGCCCTTCAAGAATTCATTCACATTAGTTCTCCTGCCAGACTGAGAGCCCTTTGAGCGCAGAGATTATGTCTTTATTTATCTTTATATCCTCACACTTCTCTGCATAGGATATGTCACATAGTAGTTCTCCTATACATATTTGTCAAATGGGTGAATGAATGGATAAATCAACAATGCAAATAAACATGCACTGGACTCTTGAAACAGAGTTTAAACAAAAAAAAATGATTAAAGGAAAACTATATCCTTGTGGTTTATATTCAAAAAGAAAGTTTATAGAGGAATGTGAACTTATGGAGTGATTCAAATTAAGTTGATTTATTGCAACTTTCAAACAAAATGTGAATGAACCTTAAAAATATGTACAGAGACGTGTCCCTAATTTTGAGTGTTTCAACTGAGAACATGGCTTGGTTCATAGACAATTTAAACAGCAGGATATTCCAGAAAAAAGGTCAATATTTGAAATCAGAGCACAGTGGAATTCTTGGAAAGTAATCACATTTTCTTTGGAGTCTCACACTTTTATTTTTTAGATGAGTTGATCTTGAATAAAATTGCGTGTGTGTGTACATGTGTGGATTTAGACATTTTGAAAATGTTCAGATAAAATGAATCTGTAATTCAAAAGTGATTAATAAGTTTTAAATTTAAGAATAAAAAAGTTGCTTGCTTTTTTAATGGATGAGGAAAGGCAAAGAATTGCACTTTGCAATGTTCAAAGAAATACAATAAGAAAATAAGTCTTCATTATTGATGTCAAAGAAAAATTAACCTTTTTGTGCCTTTGATCCAATTTAATGTTCTAACCAACTAGTTGCTGTTTTGCCCCTGATACATACCCATTTATCAGGGTCATTTCCCAGGAAGGGATTAAAGTATGCTTCCATTCAATGCCCAAGGCATGTATGTGGGCAAGAAAAGGAGACTCTGTTAAGGGGAAAAAGAGACTTCAAGAGAAATATTCCCACAGAGGTGCTCAAGATCAGATAGTATTAAGATCTAATCAGAATCCTCTGCTAAGAACACAGGATAATTTACATGTGGCTTTGGAAATTTAACTCAAAGATAGCATAGTGTTATTCTGAATGACCTCATGTCTAAGAAAAATTTATTTGATAATAAGGGAGGGTGACAGGCAGAAAAGAGGTAGGAACCTAGCTGTGAGTTAGCCAGACAGGGTATAGAGTACGCTCTTGGGCCTCCTCTGGTCTGCGAGGGGAATGTAAGTATGGAGAAAACCCAAGTACCCAAGAAAAATTGGCAGCAAGTATGAAGCCTGCCATTCACTACTGGAATGTTCACGTCATTTGATAACTGTACCAAATTTCTTTCTGCTGCACTGTTAATTATTTTAATCTGTTACATTTTTCTGATAAATTGTTCACTTGATTGTCTCTTTTCTTAAAGTTCATGCTTGCTTAAAGTAGCTATTTTGAATTCTTTGAGAAATCACATATCTCCATCACTTTAGGGTCAGTCTCTGGTTCTTTATTTTGTGTATTTGGTGACATGAGTATCCTTGAATATTCTTGTTGCTTGAGGACATGTGACAATGTCTGCACACTGGGGATTAGGTAATCATTTTAGTCTTTGCAGGCTTGTTTTTTCAGTGTCTGTCTTCTTCATCAGGCCTTCCAGGGTTTCTTTCTTTTCCCTCTTTTCCCTCCCTCCCTCCCTCCCTTCCTTCCTTTCTTTCTTTTTCCTTCCTTCCTTCCTTCCCTCCCTCCTTCCTTCTTTCTTTCTCTTTTTTTTTTGTAAAGCAGAGCAGTAACTTTATTTAGAGCAGAAAAAGCAGACCTCCCACCACTGAAGGCAGGAGGGGGCCTAAGAAAGGGTTGTCTCCTTCCAGGTTTCTAAGCAAACTGATGTGTTCCTTGAGCCTGTGATCACTGCAGCCATCTCCGCATTAGGGGATGCTGAAAGCCCAGGCTTGCCTTGAGTCTTGTGAGGAGTCTGAGGTTAATGCGGCTTTCCAGCCCAGATAAACCTGGAGAAGACCCATGGTGAGTACTGAGGCTATGTGGGAATGTTGGTCAGGACCTGTGCCTAGAAGTCTGTCGTGCTGGCTCAGTTGGCATCCCTTCCAGCCGGTTTCTGCCTGGGAGGAATGGGTTCCTAACTGCAGTGAGAAGACTGGAGTTGAGACTCAGCCCCCTAAGGATCTACTGTGGGATGGTGGCTGGTGTGTCTGCCATATTGGCTCAGATGAACACTGCTTTCCCAGGAGGAACCTGCACAGATGTGATAGTTCCCTAACTGTAGATGAGCAGGCTGGAGCCGAGACTGGGCCCCCTTGGGGTCTGCTGTGGAGAGCTCTGGGCTTGTTGGCTCAGAGGTGTGTATGTTTCCTAGGAAGAGACAGAATAGTTCCCTTATGTAGTAGGAGGACTTGAAGCTTAGACTCATTCTCTCGGGATCTGCTGTGGGATAGAGGTTGATGAGCCCTTCAGGGAGTCTTAGACACTTGAGCAGAACCACAGGGCAACTTACAGGTTCATTGGCAAGACTGTTGTAAGGGGGCAGATGAGCCTTTCCACAAAGGCACAGGTGTGTGGGACTTCTGTCCAATTAGCAGATGGTGTTTTCTGAAGACTTAAGGCAAAATAGGGCAATAACCAAGCTCCTTAGAGAAGTAGGTTGTTTCCTGATTTGAATCCAGGAGCAAGCCCAGGGGATCAGCCATGTGGGTGGACTCCACTGGGGCTTCACAAACTCCTGCGTCAATTTTGAGGCTCCGGCAGAAAGTCTTTTGACAGTTGACTGTGGATGGGTGTAGAATTCCTTTTGTAGGGAGAGATATAAGCGAGTTACCTTCTATTCCACTGTTGTGGTGATGTCCTTTTTCTATGTACACTTAAATGACAGTAGCCAAGATCATTTTCCAAGAGCTATGATTTAGTAGGGTAAAAACTTTTGCTACAGTGCTAGGTTGGAGTCTGTTGGCCCATGCAGGCTAATCTGAAGATGGTTAGCAGCTCATTTGACAAGCTAGATTAGAACTGAAATGGACAGGAGTTAATATATTATTCATAGCCTCATTCATATTCTCACCATCTCTTGTCAGTATTATAATGGTCCTCTAACTAGTCTCCATAACTCTCATCTACTTCCACAATAATATTTCTAGGACACAAATCTAATACCATCATTCCTTAATATCACTGCTTAAAAGACCTTCAATGTGTTCTTTTACCATAGGGTTAATCCTCAAAATCTAAATATGTCTAAATATCCTGTAAGTAATCATTTGCCCCTATTTACTTTTCCATCTTCATCTCTAGCCACCTTTCCTATTTTCATACCATTTCTCTAATTACAGAAAACTTCCCATTCTCCAATAACCATTCCATTGTTCTTCCACCCCTCCATTCTTTAGCTCTTACTGCTTTCTATATCTAGAATGTACAACCTTCAAACTGTTGAAATTCCATGCATCCTTCAAGGATAGATTCAGATCTTATCCTCGGGTAGTTTTGTCCTAACTTTCAAGTTAAATTTTCTTTGAGCGTTTTGTTCACCTTCTCTTTCTGATCCTTACATAATATGAATTGTATATTCATGTTTGTCTCTTCCATAAGCATTTATGAGCTCATCAGAGGCAGGGAATCTATCTGATCTGTCTTATTATCCTTAGTTCTTAGAACTCAGCATAGTGCCTGGTACAAAGTACATCCTTGGATTGTTTTATTGAATGAATAGATGAATACATATTGTATTATGTAAGATTAGGTTTGATTTGATACAATAGAAACTATAAATATATAATTCAAAGAAGATGTAAGAGTTTTTTTCTCCCGCATGTAAAGGAAATTAGAGGCAGGCAACCCAGGTCTATATATTGACTCTATGATGGCATTGGTGTTTCAAAAGAAATTCTGCTACTCATCTTCTATAGACTGAATTATGCTTTCCAAAATTTATCTGTTGAAGCCTTAACACCCAATGTTACTATACTTTGTGATAGAGACTTTATGGAGGTATTATAATTAAGGTCAAATAAGGTCATAAGGTTGGGATTCTTCCATGAACCGAATGTCTGTGTCCCTCACGCTTTGTATGTTGGAACTATAATTCACAATGTGCTAACATCAGAAGAGAGAACCTTTGGGAAGAAATTATGTTATGAGGGTGGAGCTCCTTATAAACAGGATTAGTGACCTAACAAGAAGAGACTGGAGAGAGTTGGCTTCTCCTACCACTGTGTAAGGAAACCAGGACCAGGGCTCTCAATAGGTGTTAGATCTATCAGTACTTTGCTCTTGGAGTTGCAGCTTGTAGAACTGTGAGAATATGTTGTTTAAATCACTCACTCTATGATATTTTGTGAGAGCAGCCCAAACTGACTAAAACAGGCCCTGATATACTAGGATTTGTGTTCTTACAGAAAGAGACACAAAATGCTCTCTTCCTCTATCCCCTCTAGTACACAAATAAAAAGTCATGTGAGCACTTAGTGAGATTACAGATGCTTATAAGCCCTGAGGAAAGGCTTCTTCATAAACCAATGATGCTATACCCTGATCTTAGACTAACAGTCTCCAGAACAGTGAGGAAAATAAGTATCTGTTGCTTAAGCCACTCAGTCTATAGTATTTTGTTATGACAGCTTAAGGTAACTAAGATGCCAATCTTAGTGTCAAGATCTCCGTCTGATATAAAAGGGCTGCTGGAGCATCAATGATTACATCTGAATTTTAGGCAATAGAAGGGAAGAAGGAGTAAAAGAAGAAGGGCAGAAAGTCCCCTCTCCTAGCTGAATTGGTACTCTTTTAAGAAGATTCTCTAGATATCTACTTAACCTCCCCTGTACTTCTTCTGGCTTCAGGGGGCCTAGAAAATGAATTACTGCCTAGAATAAAATCAGGTTCTGTTTGTGAGGAAGATAGGAAAAAAAGGATATTAGGTTATACTTAGGAGTTCCTTCCACAAGTGTCTTCAGGGCCTTTCCAGACAGGTGTGGCTGTTGGATAGAAAGTCTGTGTTCTAGCTGAATGGAGTAGCATATAGTGCACTGAATTTGCAAAAAGCATCATCAGTTGGATGTCATTGACAAAGACCCAGACAATAAGAATTATGAAATGCAGGATGTTTTAAATGCTACTATCATTTGATTCAAGTATTGAATGACATGATATTTTATAACATTCCTCAAAGAGTTTTGAGAGAAAATCCTCTCTTTATTTCAGCAAGGAGAATCTCTATTAGACATTCCCATGAAAGCAAAAAATCACTTCAGAATCCATTTAGGTAAATCAAATTGGGCTATAGCACTCTCACATAAAAGTGAGGTGGACTAAAAGTTTTCTACTTCTGATCAGATGGGAGTGGGCGTGGGTAATAGGAAAGGACCCTGCTTGGTGTACAGTGTCAGGGGGGATAGGCAAGGACCCTACTGGGTGTACAGTGTCAGGGGGATCAGTTTTCAGAACTGCAGATGTAGAGGGTGGACTTTTGCACTCCACTGCTCTCCTGTGGCAGTTTTCTGGGTTTGATTCCACAAAACTGCTGCCAACTAAGTGGGAGACTCTTGAAATGCTGTCACTATCCTGGAATTCCTAATTAACTACAATGATCCATAGTACTTTCTATGTTTAAACTGGTGAGGATAGACCTCAATGTTTAGTGATGGGAACAGGGAAGTTTTGGATTGAGGAGCCTAGCCCCTTGCTATTTTGGATGCTCGATATTCACTGTCTTTTCTTAACCTTGCAACAATACCACAGTTATTCAGTAGATTAATTCCACATTTTACCCAGTTGAAGTTTCAGATTACATCATGGTGCTATAACTACCTTCCACTGTTTTTACATCACCATCTGAATGGAAAAATGAAATAACATCCATCAACCTGCTGTACATTCATTTGATAAGCATTTTCTTTACCAATGTAATTTCCTGAGGGTTAAGGAACTTTGTCCAAGGCAAATCCATATGTTAGTGGCTGTGATTGTTAATTTTGTTGGTCAACTTGACTGGGCTAAGAGATGCCCAAAAAGCTGGTTAAACAATTACTTCTGGGTGTGCCTGTGAGGATGTTTCTAAAAGCGATTAGTATCTGAATCAATAGATTGAGTAAACACCATTCTCACCCATGTAGGTAGGCATCATCCAGTCAACTGAGGGCCCAAATAAAACAATATGGCAGAGGAAAGGCAATTTTATGCTCTGTCTTGGAGCTATGATGTCTTTATGCCCTTGACACGGGTGCTCCTGGTTTTTAGGCTTTTGGATCTGGGGTCGATCTTACACCATCAACACTCTGGCTCTCAGGCCTTGGTTAGTCTTGGACTGGAATGACAGCATCAATTTTACTGGACTTTCATCTTGCAGAAAACAGATTATGGGACAGCCTCCATAATTGTGTGAGCCAATCTCTCATAATACATTTCTTTTTATCTATCTGCACATAACCTTTTGGTTCTGTTTTTCTCTCGAAAACTGACTAATATAGTGGCTGAGCAGAGGATGTGACTCATGCTGTTCATCCATCTACTGTATATCCTTACTTAGGGTAAAAGGTACCATTTATTGAAAATATGTAAACTATGTGCCAGGCTCTGTGCTTACATCCCACATGCACCACCCTTATTTATTCTTTAACCCCCACAAGATCTCTATTATCACCAATTATGGATCAGAAGAGACAGAGAAGTAGCCCAAGAAGGCAGGCAGGAACTCACACCAGTTTTGTGTGACTTCCAAGCCTGTTTTCTTAACCAAATGCCAAATCCTGCAGCACAGGAGGAGGAAGCATATTGTAATAATTAACAGCTTGGACTCTGGAATATGGGTTAAAGTCCTGTCTCAGCCTTTTTGTAGATACAATACATAGCTTTGCACAAGTTATTCAAACTGTAATATCATTATCTTTCTTTACCTTTAAATGGGAATATTAATAGTACTTATTCCCCTATGAGTGAGGAATAATAATGACTAAGAAAAGCTGTTCCATGGCTCTCCATGACATTCTCTGGCATCACTTTCCACAATGACCTGGTTCCCTGCCCTCTCAGCCATTTGTTTCATGGAAAGATATGTAATAATACAATTTATAATGAAGAATTAATTCTGTTTCACTATGTTATTTAAGCAGAAGTATTTTGAGGATTGTAATGCTTTATTGTTGCTTTTAAGCAATTAATGATTACATTTCAAACAAAATGTCAGTTTATAATCCAGATGCAAGCAAGAATCTAATCAGGATGCCTCTGAAGTCTTAGTATTGGGTTAGGGTGCTGATCCCACCTGGCTGGGGGTAAGTGAAAAGATCAGTGCTGGGCTGAACATAGTGAGCTTGTCCGGGACATGGTGGGCTTGTGGTGGCTGGGGAACGGTCAGGCAGAGAGGCAGAAGATACGTGTAGAGAGTGATTTAAGTTCAGAGCACATTGCAGGGCTGAACACACAGATATGGAAGTCATTAGTGCTGGTGGTGGCAGAAGGTTGGTATGAGTATGTAGAACACAGAGGCAGAATTTTGAGGGTACCACTTCTATTAAGGACTGTGTGGAAGAAGAGGCACCTGTAGAAGAATTTGAGAAGAAGTGAAGGGGAAGACAATCATAGGGATGAAAGCCACAGATGCTGCTCTATAGGTGCAAATATCATGTTCTCCCTACAGCCACGTCAGGGAACATGCGCACTCTCCAACCAGAGTCCAACTCTGTTCCCTCAGAAGACTCCTGAGCTACTGGGCTCAGCTGACTGGAGGCCAAGACAAGACACAAGGCACAGGCTGAGTCAAGCTGATTCACCCTCCTTCTGAGTATAACTGTAATTGGGAAATTCTAATTCTTTTACTGGGCTTTTGAACTGGGAGTCACATAAATCCAGGGTCAGACAGCCATGAAGTGCAAAAGCAGAGAAAGTCTGTCTCCAGAGACAAATGAAATAGCTCTGAAAAGTGATGACAGAGTCAGTGGGCATAGGCGGCTTAAGAAACTGAGGTCTCAGGCTATAACTTTTGGTGCCAGTCCTGGAGATGTCTAGAGAGGTCTCTGTCTCTGGTTCTATTCCCAGAACCAATGATCTTGCATTAAGGCAGAAATCAATGGAGAAAAGTATTTTGAGGAGACTCTAGTTAATAATATCTAGAGCTACAACAAGGTTAAGGATACTGGCTGTAATGTATCCATCCTTTTAGTGCAGAAGTGAGAGTATATTTAGAGAATTGGTGGTGGCGGAGATTTATGTGGTATTTAGCAGAAGGCAATTGAGGTAACCTGCCTCTTCAGAGGAGGAAACTGAAGAATAGGAAGGTGCAAAAGTGGAATTTGTTTAAAAATTAAAAAATAATGGAAATTTCCTGGGAATAAAGAGGCAGTAGGAAGGGATTCTTTGTTAAAGCAATGATTTGTAGAGCGGAGGGGAGGGAGTGTACGCTATGAGGTGTGCAATGATTCTCTAGGGTGCTTCCTCTAAGGAGCAAGATGTTCACCTTCCTCAAAGCCAATATTGTAATAAGCATTCTAGAGTCAGCCACATGAAAGCAAACGTTTTGGCAAAGTGAAAATAAAATAGTGGAAACAGGTGTGTCCTAATCTTAAAGAAGTTTAACTTTTATATCCCACGTTCTTTGTGCTTTCTTGAAATTTCTTTCTTAATGAGGGGAGCTTTATGAAGCTGGGAACAGAGTGGAACTCAATAAGTATTTTTTATTTGATTACTTCTACAGACCAAAGACTGTCAAGCACCAGTGACCAATCATAGCATACCAAAAACAAGTAAGAAATAAAACATTCCTGTAAAGCAGGTAGAAGAATCTACTTTGCTTATTTTCTTAACTCAATGGTCTTCAGATGTTCTAAAGTCTCTTTTCTAAATAGTCACAGAAAAAAAAGCTTTTAATTGATAACACTAAAGCAATCATTCCTCTTTCTCTTTAATATTCAAAATTGTAGGAAAATAATACAGAGACAGAAAGCATCTTTTCCTAAACTTTATGCTGACTGTCAGCAACATTTCCACCCTGCATTTAGTTTTAGAGAAAATTTTGCTTCTTTTTTACTTCCTCACTATATTGTTACAAAGTTTAAGAAACATGAATAGACAAAAGGGGTTTGATTCAATAGTAATAAATAGGAGAACTCAGCAAGGGCTATTTGTTCAGATTCTCTTCTGGGGGGGGACATTCCTCCCCCTAATTTCTCAAGTGTAGGGCAAGCATCTGTCACACGAGAGTGTTATGACCTACTTTCAGAGACCATAGGTCAAATAACATTTTTATGGACAGCTGCCACACAGAAAGAAGAGGTCAGAAAGTGATCACTAATGTACCATATTTTTAGACAAGATGTCCTGTTCTCCATTGGTTAATTTTCTGTGTCATCTTGGCTAGGCCATGGTGCCCATTTATTATTTTTAGGTGTGATTAAATCATGCTGATTTGTTCAAGTTGTTTTTAGATTTTGAATGTAAGCCCTTTTTTGGATATATAGTTTTCAAATATTTTCTCCCTTTCTGTAGGTTGTCTATTTACTCTGTTGATTATTTCCTTTGCTATGCAGAAGGAAATATTTTTGTTGTTCTATTGTGCTTTGATGTCTTAGTCATAAATTCTTTGCTTAGGTCAATGTCTAGAAGAGTTTTTCCTATGTTTTCTTCTAGAATTTTTATGGCTTCATGTCTTACATTTAGGTCCTTTATCCATCTTAAATTAATATTTGTATATGATGAGAGATATGGATCCTATTTCATTCTTCTGCTATTCAATTTTTCCAGAAGCTTTTATTGAATGGAGCTTTCTTTCCTATGTTGTTATCTGCTTTATCAAAGATCAGTTGGTTGTAGGTAGATTTTTTCTTTCAGACTTAATTCTTTTTTTTAATTAATAGAGATTCATTGATGGTACAAAGAACTAGACTACATTAATTGCATTTGTTAGGTAAAGTTCCTCTTATAATTGTGTCCTGCCCTCAAAAGGTGTGTCACACACTGTGCCTCCCAACCCCCCACCTTCCTTCTTTCTGCTCTCTCCTTCCCCAATCCCCCACCATGTACTAGGTCATCAACTGTCTTCATATGAGAATTGAATACATAAGATTCTTGCTTCTCCATTCTTGTGATGCTTTGCTAAGAATAATGTGTTCCACTTCCATGGAACACTTCCACGCAGATTAATACGAAGGATGTAAAGTCTCTGTCTTTTTTTAATGGCTGACTAGTATTCCATGGTATACATATACTACAGCTTGTTAATCCATTCCTGGGTTGGTAGGCATTTAAGCTGTTTCCACATTTTGATTATTGTAAATTGAGCTGCAATAAACAGTCTAGTGCAAGTGTCCTTATTGTAAAAGGATTTTTTCCTTCTGGGTAGATGCCAGGTAGATGGTTTTATTTCTGGTTTCTGTCTTCTGTTCCATTGATCTACTTCTCTATGTTTCTACCACTATTATGCTGTTTTAGTTATTATAGCCTTACAATATAATTTAAATTCAGTTAATGTAATGCCTCTATGTTCTTTTTGCTTAAGACTGCTTTGGCTATTTTGATTCTTTTTTTTTTTTTTTTGCTTTCAAATGAAGTATAGAATTATATTTATCTAAATCTGTGAAACATGACATTGATATTTTGATGAGGATTGCACTTAATCTGTCAATCACTTTTAACATTATGGACATTTTAATGATTTTGAATCTACTAATCCATGAGCATCACATGTTTTCTACTTGTTTATGTAATCTATGATTTCTTTCAACAGTTTTTTTGTAGTTCTCCTTGTAAATATTTTTCACCTTCAGGATTATGTATATAGGTATTATATTTTTCTTTGTAGCTATTGTAAATGATATTGAGTGCTTGATTTGATTCTCAACCTGTTATTATATACAGAAATGGTATTGTTTTTTTGTACATTGATTTGGTAATCTGAGATCTTTCTGAATTTATTTATCAATTTTGTGAGTCTTTTGGTAGAATCCTTAGGATTTTCTAGATGTAAGATCATATCATCAGCAAATGGGGATAGTTTGACCTCCCTTTCCCAGGTTTGGATACTCTGTATTTCTTTGTATTGCTTGATTGTTTTTAATAGGACTTTCAGTACTATGTTGAATAGAAGTAGTGATAGTAAGCACTATTTTCTTGTTCCAGTTCTTAGTGAAGATACTTTCAAGTTTTCCCCATTCAATATGATGTTGGCTGTAGGAGCTAAAACAAATCAGCAAAAAAGAATAATAAAAACAAAAACCTATTAAGAAGTGGGAAAAAGGCAAGAACAGAAATTTTTCTTTTCCTTTCTTTTTTTCTTTTTTTGAGACAGAGTCTCACTTTGTCTCTCTCTACAGAGTGTGTGTTGTCATAGCTCACAGCAACCTCAAACTCTTGGGCTCAAGTGATCCTCTTGGCCTCCGCCTCCCCAGTAGCTGGGACTACAGGTGTCTGCAACAAAGCTCAGTTATTTTTAGAGATGAGGTCTCACTCTGGCTCAGCCTGTTCTCAAACTCCTAAGCTTAAGCAACCCACCTGTCTCAGACTCCCAGAGTGCTAGAATTACAGGTGTAAGCCACCATGCCCAACCAAAGAGAAATTTCTCAAAAGAAGGTAGACAAATGGCCAACAAATGTAAACATATTTAAAAATTCTCATTATCACTAGTCATCAGGGAAATCAAATTTAAAACCATAAAAAGATACCATTTTAGCTCTATCAGAATGGTTATTATTAAAAAGTCAATAAATAATAGATGCTGGCATGGATGGAGAGAGAAAGGAATATGTATACACTGTTGATGGAACTGTAAGTTAGCATAGCCTATATGTATACAGAATGGTGAGTCTTCAGAGAAACAAAAGTAGACTTACCATTGGATTCAGCAATCCCACAAGTGGGTATCTACCCCCCAAAAAAGAAATCATTTTATCAAAACACTGGCACTTAGATGTTTATCATAGCACAATTTACAGTTGCAAATATGTGGAATACACCTAAGGGTCCATCAATTCATGAAAGGATAAAGAAAATGTGATATAGACACCCCCCGTGGAATACTATACAGCAATAAAAAGAAATTATTTAATGTCTTTTGCTGCAACTTGGATAGAACTAGAGACCATTATCTCAGGAATGGAAAATACAAATCCCACATATACTCATTAATAATTGGGAGCTAAACAATGGGCGCACATGGACACAAAGGGATTTAGAGGACACTGGGAACTAAGAAGGGAGGATGATGGAAGGGGATGAGGGGTGAGAACTTACCTATGGTATAAAATGAGCACTATTCTAGAGAAGGGCATGCTAAAAAACTTGTCTTAAGCATCATATAATATATCCATGTTAAAAAATATTTGTACCATTTTAATAGTTTAAATAAAAACAATAAAATACTTTTTCTTCCATTCTTGAGATACTTTGCTAAGAAGAATATGTTCCTGCTCCATCCATGTAAACATGAAAGAGGTAAAGTATCTCTCTTTCTTTAAGGCTGCATAATATTCCATGGTGTACATATACCACAATTTGTTAATCCATTCGTGGGTCGAAGGGTACTAGTATCCAACATACTCAGCCCTACTATGAAACTAATCTATAGCTTTCATATGAATGCTATAACTCAATTATAGC
>CAUYON010141045.1:0-13265 GCA_963573935.1 Arctocebus calabarensis
TTTTTTTTTTTTTGAGACAGAGCCTCAAGCTGTCACCCTGGATAGAGTGCTGTGGCATCACAGCTCACAGCAACCTCCAATTCCTGGGCTCAAGCGAGTCTCCTGTCTCTGCCTCCCAAGTAGCTGGGACTACAGGTGCCCACCACAACGCCTGGCTATTTTTTGGTTGCAGTCATCAGTGTTGTTTGGCAGGCCCAGGCTGGATTCGAATCCCCCAGCTCAGGTGTATATAGCTGCCGCCTTAGCTGCTTGAACAACAGGTGCCAAGCCTGTTACGCTTTTCTGCAACCAAAATTACCTTCTGGGGAACCCTTCCCTTAAAGTGGAGTAGATTAATGTGTGTGAATGAAGTGGAATTTTGGTAGACTTAGGTGTCTCTCAGATCATCAGCCTACAGTGTCTTCTGCTGTGTGAATGATTAAGGCAAAAGATACCCTTTTTCATTGTTTTCTCACCAGTTTTGCTTGGGTGCCCTTTACCAGTGTTATTTTTGGGTTACAACTTGAGTTTCACTTAAATTCATAGTTCTTTCTGTTCACTCCTACTCCTCTTGCCTAGCTATAGATTTTGCTTTGTCTTAAAAACGTGTGCTGATGCCAGGCGTAGTGGCTCACGCCTGCAATCCCAGCACTCTGTGAGGCCAGAGCAGGAGGATCGCCTGAGCCCATGAGTTTGAGGCTTGCTGTGAGGTAGGCTGATGCTACAGCACTTGGGCTTTTGCAACAGAGTGAGACTCTGTCTCAAAAAACAAAGAAAGTGCAGAAACACTCTGGTAGAAAGGTGGATAGAAGTTGTCAATAGTTTAATCTTCACAGTGGAGAAATTCAAATGGCCAGTGAGCTAAACAAGATTTCATTCTTGCAGATGAGAGAATTGCCATTAAAGTCATATTTTCCCCACTTCTGACTGGGAAAAAAAGAGGTATGGGCTCCGCACTTGTACCTCAGTGGTTAGGGCACCTGCCTTATGCACGGGGCTGGTGTGTTCGAACTTGGCCCAGGCCTACTAAACAATAATGACAACAACAACAAAAAGAAAGAAGTATGACCGTTTTAGTTGTCAAGGGTGAGGAAGATAGGCAGACTGTACTCAGATGTTGTGAGTGTATATAGTTAAGCTCCTTGGAAGGGTAGTTTTACTTTGACAATATGGGTCAGTGAATTCCTTGTAATATTGTTCTATCCTTAGGAATTTACCTTGTGGAGGTATCGGTCTAAGTGAGAAAGGATACGGTGTTCCGTATTGTTTAAAATTGCAGAATAAAGAAAAAAACAGTTAACTCAAGGAATCATCAGTAGGGAGTTTATGCAGTTATGTTCACTCCATTCGACACGCAGTAGGTTTGTATGTGAAACTTGGCAAGGTGGCCATGGTGTCTCTAAATCAGCGGTTCTCAACCCCTTTGTAACAGTGGAAATACATCGCGGCATTAGGAAGGTTGAGAACCACTGCTCTAGATCCTGCTTTTATTTAAACCATATATTAATGTATGCACAAAAAGATCTGGCAAAGATAAAATTACTCTTTAGGGGCTATTTCTTGGGAAAGAATCATAAAGGATTGATAATTTTTATATTGTTTTGTTGATGTGTATTTTATATTATTTTTAAGCTGAAAATTCCTTTCCTTGGTAGGCCATCACTATGTCAAGCTTGCTGTGGTATTAGTATATTAATACCACCAGTATTTATACTGTAATATTTGAACCAGTATTACAGTAGCCCCCACCCATCCCATTCCAGGCTCTGCTGTGGGGAAGGGGGCTCAGCTGTGTCCCAACCACTTTCCCACTCCCCCCAGTGCTATGACACAGGCCACCTCTGAGGTGAGGCTGGAAAGTGGGCAACACAGAAGCCGGAGTTAGCAGGCAGCAGTGAGCAGTCACTATCAACTTCTTCCAAATACGTGTTTTCCTAACACCCTCTTGGTTGCCTTTTATTTCAGTCTTGATACTTTCAGGTAGTCCAGAGCTCGACCTTACGACAGCATTTGCTGTCCTGGGCAGACTGCTGGCATGGTTCTTTCTTCTGACTTGACAAAGACCAAGGTGAGGGTGGCCAGCCTTTGACCAGGCATGAGGTCAGTAGGCCTGCACTCCAGTTTTGACCTATTTGTAATCAGCCTTGTGACTTTGGGTGCTTATTGACCTACAAGATGTTAGCATTTTTTCCTCTTTTTTTAAGATAAGGAAGCTGAATCTCTGAGGGGTTTTGATTCTTTGTTTTGTCTCTTTTAAAACAGCTCTGACAGCCCAGAATCCTTAGCTCAGTTTATCGGAAATTTAGCTTTCAAATTTGGAAGGAAAGCTCTTGAAAATGAGAGTCACTCACATAACATCTCATTTTGCAATCCATTTTAAAAATGCATGCGTGATACAAAAGACTCACCTGTTAAACTTTTATTTGTTACTTCCTGTATACCAGTCATCACACCCTTTATTTCCAGCCACAGTTCTAAATTGGGAGGGTCTGCCAAACATCAGGCACTATTGGGCTGTTTTGGTTTGCGTGCAGCATGGGGTGCTATTGGCATCCCATGATTGAGGCCAGAGGTGACCAGCATCCTGCCACTTCCAGGACCCCCCAACAAAAAACTGTGATCCAAACATCAGCACTGCTGAGGCTGAAAACCCTGCTTCAAAGGGTCAGTGCATGAAAGAGCTTTGGGGCGTAGCTGTCACAGGCCCCATTTTTGGCTGGGGTGAACAGAGCCTGATGGGGTGAAGCCAGTTGCGGCAGTGGCTTGGTTACGGCTGTGTTGGCTGACATGCTGGTTTCCTCATGGGTGGGAATAGGAATAGAAAATCCACACTGTTGTTGCCTCTATGCCAGGCTCAGGTTAGGCGCTAGCCTCAGTCCTCACAGTAACGTTACAGGTAGGTATTAGTATCAACTCCTTTTTACAGGAGAGAAGACAGGCCCAGAGAAGTTAAGATTTGTAACTATTTTTCTTTATTATTGGCTTCACTTTTAAAAGTAAAAAAATTTATAGTTAACTAGTTTAAACATTAGTCTTGACATACTTACCTAGTATTAAGAGTATCTGGGAACTTCTCCAAAGCTGGAGCGAGGCCAGCCAGGCCCTTGCATCGAGGCAGATGTTCCTCCTGAGTACACGCTGTATCGCAGCGGTTCTCAACCTGTGGGTCACGACCCCTTTGTAACTATGAAAATACACTCAAACGGCTAAGGCGCCAGCCACATATGCCAAAGCTGTCAGGTTCAAATCCAGACTGGGCCTGCCAAACAACAGTGACAACTACAACCAAAAAGTAGCCGGGCATTGTGGCAGGTGCCTGTAGTTGGGAGACTGAGGCAAGAGAATCGCTTAAGCCCAGGAGTTGGAGGTTGCTGTGAGCTGTGATGTCACGGCACTGTACCCAGGGCAACAGCTTGAGGCTCTGTCTCAAAAAAAAAAAAAAAAAAAAAAAACACAGCATTAGGAAGGTTGAGAACCACTTCTGTATTATAGAGTTGTCTTGCGACCTAGAATTGTGAATATCTCTGATGGACTCAGGATTTATTCTTCACCAAATCATATCCATACATAGGTTTTGAGTAAGAAGTGAGCAAATTGAAATCCGAGTCCTAGAGCCACTGATACACTCAGGGCCCAAGTCTGCCTGGGCCCCGCCTATTAGCACTGGGACCAAGTCCCTCTGCTGCTGACTTTGGGGGACTGGTTTTCTGGTCTGGGTTAGCATTTCCATCTTTCCCTCCGTGATCCAGCTCTGAAGCCTTGAGCCACCTCCCTGGCTTCATCTGAAGGGTACACAGATTTTGTGGAGTCAGTAACTTCTCTCTTCACTTTTCCTGCTTCACCCTCAGTCTGGCGTATAGGAGAAGCCATTACTATCCTCATAATGCTTTTTGGTGAATAATAATGGGTTGTCAGATCCCATCTTAGCTTTTTAGGCTCTCAGAAATGTGCTTGATATAGAAGTAATCCATTTCTAAAGGCAGGTTCTTTACATGTTGCTCTTGTGTTCTTGGACCACTGTTGAATGTGTGGCCTCAGTGTGTGGCTTCGTGGAGCAACTTTGTCCAGAGGTTTGGGCACACCATCTTCCCAGCTGTGACACTGGCCTCTGGACACAGTGCAGGCTGACTTTCCCTGTCACAGCTAGTCTGGTTGAGTAGACCAGGTACTCCTTTCTGGTTTCTTTCTGGAGGGAGGGATAACGTCAACAGGTGCAAGCAGTGTCCATGGTCATTTCTGCTGCAGAGTCTGTTGTAAATGCTCTGCTAGGGCAGTTCTGTTAGGCATGCCCCAGGCTTGGCCCCACCGCTGAAGTTGAGTGAGTGGGGTTGGTAGAGGCAGACAGGGACTTGGTGGCTGAGCCTGCCTGCTCCGTGGTCACCTTTCCAACCCCTGGGTGTGTGTGGCTCCTGCGGGAGGGAAAGCCATCTTCTCGTGGGCACCTCAGTAGCACCTGCTTGCCTGGTAACTGCCTCTAGCCTGTTAGGGGTTTGCAAGTGGAGGCCCTGGAGAGAGGTGCTTCTGCAGAGGTTGCCACAACAGAGAGCCTTAGGGGAATTGGGAGACTGGAGGAGAGGGCTCTTATCCCGAAAGGACTAGACCTGGAACAAACAGAAGGGAATGGAAAAGAAAAAGCAGTCCAAGTATAGAATCTGGAGAAATAATCTCTGAAAGAGGGTCATTTATTTGGTTCTTTTTGCCATTTTTGGCGCTAAGGTTGAGGTGAGTGCCCTTCAGGTCTCCCTTTTCAGTGTAAGATTTGTTTCTGACTCCTGGTCTTGTAGAAAGAGAAACTATTTGCCTTTTTTACTTTTTCTTTAAAAACTAAAAGAGGAAGGGAGAACCCTTTGTGATCTTTGATGCCTGTCTGCTGTGACTGATTGACAAGTGGGGATCTTGGTGGTGACTTGTAGTTGTACATAGAAACCCTCCGAGTGTGTGAGCAGAACATTCGTTTTTCCTTCCTTTTGCGTTCTTTGTCCTGGACTTGGCTTGTCTTGTTAAACGGTGGCCAGTGTGCACCATTCCTCCCACAGTGCTGGCTGGTGTATATGAAGCCAGGTGCCCTGCTTTGTCCTAATGTTTTATTTTGTAGTAATGTACATATCGCTCTTAATTCATTTTATATGCTTTCTAGTTTAATTAATTTATTTATGTTTGAGACAGAGTCTCACTCTGTTGCCCTGGTAGAGTGCCGGGACCTTAACCTAACTCACAGCATCCTCAAACTCCTGGGCTCAAGCGGTCCTCCCAGCTCAGCCTCCCAGAGTGCTGGGGCTACAGAGGTGAGCCACAGAGCCTGGCCTGCTTTCTAGTTTTATTAATACTTAGCTAACTTATAATTGTTCCAAATGATGTTATTGAATTCTATTTACTTTTTGACCTTTTCTGATAAATAGAAAATTAGATGGTCTTAGAGCATTGGTTTAAATTTGTGTGTGTGAGAGAACAATTTGAAGAATATAATTTTTTTCTTTTGAAAAGCATCTTCTATTTTGATACATTTGCTCATATGTGGGGCTGACTCACCAGTCCTTGAAACCTAAGTTCCACTGACCTTTGTGGCCTGCACCTTGAGCTCAGTGTGCACATGCCTCGAGCTGTGGCCTCCCAACTCAGCCTTGCTCTCTCCGGGTAAGAGCCAGCCATAGCCAGGGTGCACTGCTTAGTTTACACAGATGTCCAAGACAATCATCATCAAGTCGCTTTGAGGTCAGTAAGTGCAGTTCTTTTCTGAAAGACGGGCAGACAGAAAAAAAGTTGTGCTGCTGGAGGTGAGTCAACTGTTAAATTTTTAAGCAGTGATTTGGCTTTCTCCCATCTGACCTCGTGAAAGCTGCTTTTACTTTCAGAGCAGTGTGTAGGTGTGTGGACTTTACCATGGCTGGCACCACCTTCTTGTACTTGGTGACCTGGGGCTTAGGGTCTGCTTGCCAGAGATGCTACTGAACTGGGGTGGGGGGGAGGTAAGGTGGAGAGCCGGCAGCCGAAGCACTGCTCATGTGAGAGTGTGTATACAAACCCCCAGCCCTTGATTTCTTGGAAACGAGGACTTTGGGTTTCAGGCTTTGCTATTTGTTTGGGGGGGTAAATCTTTAAGGAGGTCCTGGCATGTGAAGGAATGAAGTGGTAAAGTCTTTTCTTCTAAGAGTGTTTTGATTTCAGGATGTACTTTTGTTCAGCTTATTGTCTAGCCCCCGCCCCCCCAATCCTGAAGTGGTGATGGTGTGTGGGGGAATGTGTGTGTGTGTGTGTGTGTGTGTTTTCCTCTCTTAAGCCATCCTTGCTGGCTGATGTGCATTCCTCCTGGTGCTCCCAGAGTCCTGCTGCCCTCTGTTGTGAGCACCTCCTCCTGTGTTGGGCTGCTCCCCCGCCAGCGACTGGGTCCTGCCTTCAGCTCTCCTGCAGGGCAGTGTGCAATGCCATCAGGGCTCTGTGACCCTGTGGCCAAGTGAGGGAGCATCCCATGCTTTTCCCTGCTGTGCAGGTGTGGGAAGCTTCTCCTGGAGCACTCAGGGACTCCGCAGTACCTCTGCCACCTGCTGGGTGGTGTGGCCAGGCTCCTTGTAGACCTTGGCATTGTTGGGAATGCCCCGCTCTACATTTCTGGGCTGTGCTGTCAGTAGTTCCTAGGTATTTTCTTGATGATTTGAAATAGCCACTTTCATGAACTTTGAAGAAATGATTGCACCACAGACTTCAGTATCATAATGATACCTGTAGTGTATCTTTTAGTGATACAATGCGGATGAAATGTGTATTGATCTTAGTCGTTGAACACATGATTAAACAAATCAAAATTTGGGTTTTGTGGCTTGTGCCCGTACACAGTAATTATGGTGCCAGCCACATGCACCAAGGCTGGCGAGTTGGAGCCCAGCCCAGCCCAGCTAACCAACAATGACAACTGCAACAACAACAAAAATAGCCAGGGGTGGCACCTGTGGCTCAGAGGAGTAGGGCACTGTCCCCATATGCTGGAGATGGCGGGTTCAGACCCGGCCCCGGCCAAAAACTGCAAAAAAAAAAAAAATAGCCGAGCATTGTGGCGGGCGCCTGTAGTCCTAGCTACTCGGGAGGCTGAGGCAAGAGAGTCACTAGAACCCAAGAGTTTGAGGTTGCTATGAGCTGTGATTTCACAGCACTCTACTCAGGGTAACATAGTGAGACTCTTATCTCAAAAAAGAAAAATTAGGCTCAGTGACTAGGGTGACAGCCACATACACCAGAGCTGGCAGGTTCGAACCCAGGCCAGGCCTGCCAAACAACAACAATTATAACCGCCCCCCCCCAAAAAAATAGTTGGACATTGTGGCTGGCGCCTGTATCGCTTAAGCCCAGGAGTTGGAGATTGCTGTGAGCTGTGATGCTACAACACTCTACCAAGGGCGACACAGTGAGACTCTGTCTTTAAAAAAAAAAAAAAAAATTGGGTTTTGGCTTTGAACTTGAATGGCCAATGCTATTTGCCACTCCTCTCTCATATTGCTATGTGTATTTCTAAATCTAGGTGTTTCATTTTTCTAATCACAAAAGTAGTAATATCTTCCATTAAAAAAAATTTTTTTTAACTTTCTGGAACTTACAGAGGAGTTGCAAGGAAAGCACAACACTATTTATCTGTACCACCTGAGAGGGGACCATGAGACCTCATTACCTTCGATATTTTGGTTTGTTTGCCACTACCCTTTTAGCACAATACCATCTAAGTCAGGACACTAAGGCGTGTTCGGCCTTCTGGTCAGGCAGCACACTTACCTCTCACTGAAGGGTCCAGTCCATGGTCCCAGCAGGCTGTCCCGTTAGCTCTCTCTGCCCCCATCGCATCAGGACACCCTTCGCCTTAGCTCGACTTGCCTGACCTCGACCTGGCAGTGATTTTAGTGAGTACAGGTTTTGTACAGCACCCCTTGGTATGGGTCTGTCTGGCATTGCCTCTTGATGAGATTGAGGTTTTGCTTTGGAACAGTTGGTGCTGGGTTCTTGTCTTTATCCTGTGGAGGGCACAGGCTTTCAGTTTGTCCTGTTACTGGAGATTTAATCACTTGGTTAAAGTGGTGCCTTCCAGGCTTCTGGACTGTGAAGTCTTCGTAATTATTAGGTATATTGTGGGGAATGCCTCAAATAAGTTGAGGCATTTTGAGGCTAAATCAAACTTTCAACTGGCAGACTTTCACTCCTTACTGTAAATTTGTTTGTTTGTTTTGAGATAGTCTTGCTCTGTCACTCGGGGTAGTGCAGTGGTGTGATCACAGCTCACTTCAGTAGCTGGGACCACAGGTACCACCACACTCAGCAAATTTCAACTTATTTATATCAGTATTGGCTCATGGATTCCCACATAATTTAATAGAATAATCACCCCTTACTGTCATTATTTTATGTTGGTATCCATGTCCCAGGCTTGGGCTGTGGGAGCCCCTCAGGGCTCTCGTGTCCTTCTGACGGCCCCAGTGGCCCTACCCTGGTCTTGCTTTCTGGTACCCTGAGATTTTCCTGGTCCTCCTGTACTTCTGCCCCAAACCTGGATTCTGCCTTTTATCTGAGGAGGCTTGCTTACCTTTTTTTGGCAGTTGGCACTCAAAGAAGCAGAGTCTTGGTACCAGGTGTGTGGTTGTTGAAGTGTTCTGTACTTGGCCCTCTCAGCAGACCTGAAGAGTGGAGAGTGCACATAGCACTTCCAGATACACTTGCACATGCATTTTTAACACTGTCTCATTTATTTTATGTCTCTACATTGAAAAACTTGGTACCACAAGGTTCATTCCAGTTTCTCCCTTTCCAGACAGGCAGCTTTCTTCCAGTAGCGATGGTCCTAGACCCTAGTGTCTCTGGTGTGTTTATTTCCTTGATTAATTACCCTTTCTGTCACCAGTCTTCTGTTGCTGACCCTTTGGAGCAGCTGTCCCCTGCCCTCCTTATCTCGCGTGGCTTCTAACATCCTGCACTACCCTGCTACCCTCTCAGCCTCCCATGATCATTTATGTTTCTTACTCCACCTGGTCTCTGATACCCCAGCTGTGTATAAGTTCTCTACACCATGTTGCTGCAGCCTGAGAGTTTCCACTGAATTCCACAGTCTGCCCCCTGTTCACGTGATGCAGAAGCTGCTGCATCGTGGTTACAGCACGTCGCTGTGGTTTCAGCATCCCTATTCTCACGCTCTTCCCAGTTCTCCACTGGCAGCGCTGCCTTGAGCTGCCTTGCCCCTGTTACACCTGTGCTGCTGGACTTTTTTGAGGTGTGATTGTGTGTGTGTTTCTAGTTTCTGTTCCATGTCTTTGATTGCCTCTGAGTGGTCTTCACCTTTGTTCACCTTTGCTGATCTCTAAGAGCATCCATTTGTGTGTTTTGGTCAGTTTGTATTAATTTTCTGTTTTGTGTGTTCATATATCCTAGCCTATTCAGATCCAAACAGAAAGACTATTCCTACTTCTGTGTTAGCTGTGTTGCTGTATAAAGTTGTTAGGCTCTGATAAGGTAAAACAGATCAGTGTCTTCATGAGTGATTTTTGCAATTGGAGGCTCTTTGCACCCTCAGCTCACCTTGATCTTCCAGCTCAAGCCTTGATTGTTCACGTCAAGGTCTCCAAATCAGCTGAAATTTACTTTGGGGTTTGTTGTGAAGTAGGGATCAAACTGTAATTTTCCACAGTGAACAGCCCATTGGCCCTATTCTGTTTGGTGGCACCCTTCCTTGCAGGTTTGAAACAACAATTGTGTCAAACGATAACCTCATAGATAAGCAGGAGTCTGTTCCACTGATCAGTTGTGTCTCCCTTAGACACCCACACCAAATGCTAGTTACCATTGCCTTGTAGTGTGCTTTGCTAATTTAGGGTCAGTCTCACTTTTTTTTTGGCAAAATTTCCTAGCCTGATTTTCTTTTAGGTGAATTTAGGAATCCTTTTACAGTTTAAAAAATAATTCTGGGGCGGCACCTGTGGCTCAAGGAGTAGGGCACCGGTCCCATATGCCAGAGGTGGTGGGTTCAAACCCAGCCCTGGCCAAAAACTGCAAAAAAAAAAATTCTGCTAGGATATGGCATTAGTATCCTAGGCCTGCCATAATAAGTTGCCACAAACTTGGTGGTTCACAACAGCGTAAATTTGTTCTTTCCCAGTTCTGGAGACTGCCTATGCAAGATCCACACGCCCTGTGGGGGTATAAGGGAGAGAGGGCTCCCTGCTTTCATCTTCCAGAGGCTGCCCTCGCCGTCCTCTGGATTGTAGCTGCATCCCTACCTCTGCTTCTCTGGTCACACAGCATTCTCCCCATGTCTGTCACTGCTCTTTGCCTATCATAGGGAGACTTCTGATGGCAATTAGAACCCACCCAGCTAATCCAGGGCCATCTCCTCATCTCAGTATCTTTCGCTTAATCACATCTACACAGACATCTTTCCAAGTAACGTACCATTGACTGGTTTCAGGGACTAGGGCTTGGTCTCTGGGTGCCAGTATCCAGCCCGTTGCAGGTATAGTTTAGGATTTCTCCGAGGGTGTACAACGAACCTGGAGAAGAACAAACGTCTCTTTTGACGAGTCTCCGGGGCTGGGATTTGGGGTCATCTCCATGACTTGGGCATGTATGTATGAAATATTTGTACTGCCCACTTGCTGAACTTTCCTTCAATGTACTAAGGCTTTGTTTTAATAGAGGGGTCTTCTAGACAGAAGACCATCTGCAAACACTGGCTTTTGTCTCCTTAGATTGAATAGTAATCTTACCTTTTCTGTAAATATGAAATGACAATTTTAGCTTTAATTTTAATATGATAACTTTAATTATGTTTTCATATTGATAAGTTTGACTATTAATGTGATTTAAGGCTGGGCGCAATGGCTCACTCTTGTAATCCTAGCGCTCTGGAAGGCTGAGGCAGGTGGATTGCTTGAGCTCACTGAGTTTGAGACCAGCCTGAGCAAAAAGCGAGACCCCCGTCTCTACTAAAAGTAGAAAAACTAAGGCAAGAGAAATCACTTGAGCCCGAGTTGGAGGTTGCTGTGAGCTGTGATGCCACAGTACTCTACCCAGGGCGACAGCTTGAGTCTCTGTCTCCAAAAAAAAAGATGATTTTAGCTTTTCAATATATGTGACATATTAATTCTGGGAAATATTGTCACATAGCCATTTGTTGATGTTACACTCCATAGGAAGTGAGGAATAGATGCTGAATTTCATCAGTCTGTTGGGCATGTTTGAAATGGTGATCTGTCAGTTCTGTGTATGTGTTTATCCTCAGAGCCCAAGTGTGTGTTTCCTAATACTGAATCCCCACACCCACAACAGGCCTGCCTAGTCCTGGGCACTTCTCTAAATTTAGTGATATGTTTCCTGAGCTAGTGGTTTATTTAAAATTTTACATGTTTGTCAAATGATTTGTATTTGATAATCTCTCCTGCAGCATCTACTCATTGTTTTGGGGAGACAAAATGGTACCCTGATTTTCCTCTGGGGCGCCACCCTTTTGGCTGTGTACGAGCCACTGTTTATGTGGAGTGGCTCAGCTGCATGGGTGTAACCTGGTTGGCGCATAGACACAACACATGCCCTTGGCCCCTTAAGTACAGTTATTGGTTCCTTAATGGGCTCAAAACCCAATTAATACCAGCGAGATACAAAAATAATGTGTGGTTCCCCAGGCGGCAAAGATATTCTAATTTCCTTGGGAACTATCAGAAGATATAATTACTACCATTCGTAACATTCTTCTTACTTCAAAACCAGGCAGAGATAATATTGTATCTTTACATGTGTGGGTTTTTTTTATTTCTTTCTGAAAACTCTGCAAATTTTATTTGTAAAAGCAGTAACATCCGATCAGTACCTACAGCACTGTAGGCAGCGTGGTTAATTGGGAGAGCAGTCCTGTGCTACAAATGTCTGTGGAACACACTCAAAACTCATGTGAAATCCAACTACATATGATTTAACATTTTGAAGTGATTAAAAAGGTATTTATTGTGGCGGCGCCTGTGGCTCATCGAGTAGGGCGCTGGCCCCATATACCGAAGGTGGTGGGCGCCTGTAGTCCCAGCTACTCGGGAAGCTGAGGCAAGAGAATCGCTTAAGCCCAGGAGTTGGAGGTTGCTGTGAGCTGTGATGCCACGGCACTCTACCGAGGGCGACAAAGTAAGACTCTGTCTCTACAAAAAAAAGAGACAATCTTACTATGTTGCCCTTGGTAGAGTGCCCATGGCTTCATACCTAACAGCAACCTCTAACTCTTGGGCTTTAAGCAATTCTTTTGCCTCAGCTCCCAAGTAACTGGGACTACAGATTTCTGCCACAATGTCTGGCTATTTTTTGTTGCAGTTGTCATTGTTGTTTAGCTGGTCCAGGCTGGGTTCGAACCTTCCACTCTCAGGGTATATGGTTGGCGATGTAACCACTGTGCTATGGGTGCCAAGCCTCAAAAGGTATTTTTAAGAAATAAAATTTTTATAACTTGGACTCTGGAGTTTTTCCTTAGAATATGTCAGAGTTAATTGCTCTTTGATTGCTTTTTTTCAGAGAAACTGATTTCATTGACTGAGTCATTTGGGGTTTTTTGTTTGTTTTTATTTTCTATTTCTCCAGTTCTTTTATTTATTCTTACTTTCTTTGATTTTCTCTTTTTGTTTTGACTTGAAAGCTTAGTTCACTTATCTTCCTGCTTTTTTATAATAAAGTTGAGCATCTGACTCACCCCCTGAGTGTAGTTTCAGCAGCATCCCTGTAGACTTTGATAAGGTGCTCTTTGCTCTTTTTTTTTTTTTTTTTGAGACAGAGCCTCAAACTGTTACCCTGGATAGAGTGCTGTGGCATCACAGCTCACAGCAACCTCCAATTCCTGGGCTCAAGCAATTCTCCTGTCTCTGCTTCCCAAGTAGCTGAGACTACACGTGCCTGCCACAACGCCCGGCCAATTTTTGGTTGCAGCCGTCGTTGTTTGGTGGGCCCGGGCTGGATTCGAACCCGCCAGCTCAGATTTACGTGGCTGGCGCCTTAGCCTGTTGTGTAACAGGCGCCAAGCCTCTTTGCTCTTTTTTTTTTCTTTCTTTTTTTTTTTTTTTTGAGACAGAGCCTCAAGCTGTCCCCCTGGACAGAGTGCTGTGGCATCATAGCTCACGGCAACCTCCAATTCCTGGGCTCAAGCGAGTCTCCTGCCTCTGCCTCCCAAGTAGCTGGGACTACAGGCGCCCACCACAACACCCGGCCAATTTTTTTTTTTTTTTTTGGTTGCAGTTGTCGTTGTTTGGCGGGCCCCAGCTGGATTTGAACCCGCCACCTTAGGTGTACGT
>CAUYON010141046.1:0-13851 GCA_963573935.1 Arctocebus calabarensis
ACAGGCTCCCACCACAATGCCCAGCCATTTTTTGGTTGCAGCCATCATTGTTGTTTGGCGGGCCCTGGGGCTGGATTCGAACCCGCCAGCTCAGGTGTACGTGGCTGGCGCCTTAGCCCGTTGAGCCACAGGCGCCGAGCCACTCAGGTTTTTTTTCAAAGCTCAGCTTAAGACTAGCTTTTGGCCAAACTCTTGTAAGACCACATGGCCCTACATAATGACACCTATATAGGTCTAATGCTAGGGTAACTGTGCAGTTTGTTACCCAAACCAGTACATTTTTTTTTTTACAGAGACAGAGTCTCACTTTATCGCCCTCAGTAGAATGCCGTGGCGTCATACAGCTCACAGCAACCTCCAACTCCTGGGCTTAGGCGATTCTCTTGCCTCAGCCTCCCGAGTAGCTGGGACTACAGGCACGTGCCACGATGCCTGGCTACTTTTTTGTTTTGCAGTTCGGCTGGGGCCGGGTTTGAACCTGCCACCTTTGGTATATGGGGCTGGTGCCTTACTGACTGAGCCACAGGCCCCGCCTTCTAAACCAGGACATTTTTGAGAATGAAAGTGTGTGTCATCATTAATAAAGCCAGGACAATAGGAATATCCCAGGACTACGATGGGTAAACTGGGACAGATGTTAACCCTGTCCCTAGCTCATATGGTTTGCTTGTACTTCCCTTTAGTACTCAGCACTTACTACCTTGTCGGGCCCTTAATGTTCTTCTGGTTGTGTTGGGACTCCCCATAAGACCTTCCTCTAGGCCTGCCATCCTCAACCCTGGTAAGCAGTACTGGCTTATGGCCTGTTAGGAACCAGGCTGCACAGCAGGAGGTGAGCAGCAGGCCAGCAAAGCTTCATCTGTGTTTACAGCCGTGCCCCATCGCTTGCTTCAGTGCCGGAGCTCTGCTTCCTATCAGATCAGCAGTATTAGACTCTCATAGGAGGGGGTCTCTACCGTAAACGGTGCATGTGAAGGATCTAGGTTGTGCACTCTTTATGAGAATCTACTGATGATCTGAGCGGAGATTTCATGTGCTTGAATCATCCTGAAACCAGCCCCCTGTCCTCTAGTCCTTGGAAAAATTACCTTCCACAAAACCACTCCCTGGTGCCAAAAACATTGGGGACCATTACTCTGGGCAGTTACTTTATGCCTATTACTTTCTTGTTTCCCAAGAACTTAACATTTGCCATATGTTTTAGCAGATATGAAATTATGGTTGTTAATTAGAATGCTGGTGGGAATTACTATTTAGCAGTTTTTGCCTTATAGAGAAATATAGCGTTTAATTTTTTTCCTCCAATTTAGCTCATTGACATGTGCATGCAGAACTGCGGGCCAAGTTTGCAATCTCTGATTGTGAAGAAGGAATTTGTCAAGGAGAGCCTAGTTAAGCTGCTGAATCCCAGATACAACTTGCCATTAGACATTCAGAACAGAATCTTGAATTTCATTAAGGTAAGTCTGATGTTTACCTCGTGGGATGGTAAATTTTTAAGATCGGGGATTTAATAGTGTATCTCTGGAATTGTTGCGGTGATCTTTTATATCCCTAGGATTGAGCTAAAAAGCGTGTTTATCATTTTATTTTCTGTGTAATAATCCTTTCACGGCATTAGAGGGTGCCCTTTTCGTGAAGGAGTTTGTAGTCATTTCCTTACTTCCCTCTTAGTTTCTATTTTACCCATGTCAGGTAGGAAAGATGCCTATCTAGCAGGTATGGAAACTATATTCTGCAGTAGATAACTGACTAGTTCAAGGTTACCTTGCAAAAGAATTACTGATGCTATTTTAGAATCTAATGATTTTGGGCTTAGCACAGCAAAAAAACACTTGATAGATGATATCTATCCCAAGTTTCCATTAATATGTTGAAGCATAGGAGTCTGATTTAAAACATTTTATAATATTATTATAGCCTTTGAAAGTGAACATTTCATCTTTGGCATTCCAAAGTACCTTTCAAGCCTTAGGGTAAGGTACATAATAGTCAATCTGTTATGAGCTTAAGAACTGTGTTTTGTTTTGTTACTGTTTTAACTCTGGAACTTTCCATCTCTTGAATTCAGATTTGGTCACAGGGTTTCCCAGGCGGTGTGGACATAAGTGAAGTGAAAGAGGTGTACCTCGACTTGCTTAAGAAAGGTGTTCAGTTTCCCCCCTCAGATGCAGAGGCAGAAACAGCCAGACAGGAGGTAGGAGGCCTTTCTTTGACCTGTGCGGAGTATGGTAGTATATTACTTGGGGCTTTTCTCATTGCAAGAAACGACCCTGACTCTGCCTAACTTAAGCAAAAATATGAATTTATAAGAAGGATATTTCAATATCTCATAGAATAACCAATGCTTAGGATTTTGCTACTTAAAAGTGTGATTTGGGGTGTAATCTTGTTCAGCGTGCTTTGCCCTAGACTACATCAGAACTATCCTTTTCATGATTTCCAGTGTTTTCTCTGCATGTTAATGTTGAGAAGCACTGGCATAGAGTCCCAAGCTTTGGGCTTGCCACTCTGAGGTTGGAGATGATGAATTGACCCAGGGAGGTATTCACTGGTGCAGAGGAGGCACCTTGCTAGTGTGGCTTTAAAAGATCGATTTGCCATCGTTTGTTTTTTTTTTTTTTGTAAATTGATACCGAGTCTCACTTTGTTTCCCTCTGGAGTGCTGTGGCATCACAGTTCACAGCAACCTCAAACTCTTGGGCTCAAGTGATTCTCTTGAGCTGGGACTACAGGTGCACGCCACAGTGCCCAGCTATTTTTTTTTTTTTTTTTTTTGAGACAGAGTCTCGCTGTGTCGCCCTCAGTAGAGTGCGGTGGCATCATAGCTCACTCAAACTCTTGGGCTCAAGTGATTCTCTTGCCTCAGCCTCCCTAGTAGCTGTGACTACAATCACCCGGCTAATGTGGCTACAATCACCACAATGCCCGGCTATTTTGTTGTTGTTGTTTAGTAGGCCTGGGCTGAATTTGAACCCACCAGCCCTGGTGCATGTGGCCAGCACCCTAACCACTAAGCTACAGGTATCAAGCCTATCATTTCTTTTTAACACTCATAGAGAGGGCTCACCATCTACCCAGGACTTTGGTTAAGAGTGCTTGGATCAATGGAATGGGAATAAATGGGCTTGGCGGTGGCTATGTTAATTCAAATAATAATATTTCCATATTTCATATTGATAGACTGCTCAGATCTCACCAAATCCACCAACATCTGTCCCTTCTGCACCGGCTCTTTCTCCTGTAGTTGTTCCCAAGAACTTGACTATGACATTGGTTCCAGAACAGGTAACAACAGCAACCACTTTGGTTATTGATGTCTTTTTTTATGTAGAATTGTTTTTTTCTTGTTAACAACATCATGAGGTGTAGGTACAGTATTACCCTCACTTACCTTACAGAGGAGACTGAGGCTCAGTGTGTCTATGGGACTTACTATGGTTCATTGATAAGTAGAATTACTCTGATGGAGTCTCTCACATTCCAAAGGCCATTCCAAAGAGGTGCGTTTGACTAGTAGCATTCATGGCTCTGCGGGGCCTTGGCTGTGGACTGGATCTTGTGCTTACCAGTTGATTCCTGTTGCTCTTGGTGGGACTGTCCATCTGTCATTTCAGAGGGCCCAGGTGGTCTTAATACTTGTATTGTGCTAAATGAGTTGCATTTACTTCTTTGTTTATATCAGCATATCCAAGATCTTGACCAGTTATTATATGAAACTCAATCATTTCTGTCCTGCTATAGGGAACTATCATTGAAGACTTTGTATTAATATTATTTTTTATATATAAAAGTCCATGTGATTAATTCCTGTTAGAACTTAATCCAGGACAAAGAATGTCATTCTCTTTATTTCTGCTTATTTAATACTATGAGAACTATGTATTCTTTTTGTTTTTCCCTTATTCCCATTGCTTGCTGAGAAACTCAGGATAATTTGTCATTTTCATCCAGGTCTCTTAATACTTTTTTCTACTAGGTACCTTCTCTATATTGGTTCTAATCTTTTTTTCTCCTTTATTTTTAACTTTGCTGAAGCATATTTTTTATTTTATTACAAGAAATCTCAAGTTCTTAAGGTGACAGGGTATACATTTGTAAAATAATTGTGTGTATAGTTATATAAATTTCAAGGTAAATTTGAAAATACTAGATTTTGCAAAAGCATTTTCTCTTCCAGCACATGTCTAATGGGAGCAGCAAAGCAAGGTGAGCATTCTCTGTGTGTCATATGTACTGACTGGTGATTGTGTTGCATTCTGCAGATTGGAAAATTGCACAGTGAACTGGATATGGTGAAAATGAACGTGCGAGTGATGGCCGCCATATTGATGGAGAATGTGCCTGGGTCTGAAAACCATGAAGACATAGAGCTTCTGCAGGTGTGATGTTTCCCCTCTTGCCAGACCTAATTTATTTTAGTTTAGAGCCTTGGTCATATACAGTCCAGTCTCTAATTGTTTTAGGTGTGTACAGATGCCTCTGCATCTGTCTATTCTATAGACATATTGAGTGGTAGGGGGTGTAGAAATGAGAAGGAGGCTGTTCTAGTCCTCAAGAACTTACATCTAGTGAGCAAAATTGGTTTACATAACAACAAACATAAGTATTATACATGGTATATTATAGATTTGTTGAGTACATGGTGGGGTCATGGGTGAGGACAAGGAGAGGTGAAAATGTTAGGAAAGGTAGAGGTGGAGGCAGTACACGGGCTATAAAGGAATAAAGAGGGCGTTTGGACATGTATGAACACGTGGGAAAATCCATGAGTCACTCTACCACCCCTCGTGCCTTTTTCTGATTCTGTATATGCATAGACTTTACTTTTTCCTCCTGCTGGTTTGTTTTTCTAATTATCAATTATTAATTTTGATATTTATTAATTTTAGGGGAAGTTAGAAAAGAAAAATCAGTTTCTATGTCTTTTCTTTCCAAACCCAATGATATTTTTACTTTTCTCATATTCCTACATCTCATGTTTGTGTTAACTTTCATTTAATTTCTTAGGTAGTTAATAACATTTTTCTCATGCTATTCTTTTTTTTTTTTTTTTGAGACAGAGTAGTGTCGTGGCATCACAGTTCACAGCAATTTCAAACTCTTGGCCTTAAGCAATTCTCTTGCCTCAGCCTCCCAAGTAGCTGGGACTACAGGCACCTGCCACATGCCTGGCTATTATTTTTATTGCAGTTGTCATTTTTGTTTAGCTGGTCCAGGCTGGGTTCGACCCCGCCAACCTGGGTGTATGTGGATAGCACCCTACCCACTGAACTACAGACACCGCCCATTCTCATCCTATTCTTATTTGGAAAACAATACATTGTAAAAATCTCCTGAGCAACGCTTCTTGTATATCAGTGTTATCTCCTTGAATTATTTCCTTCTTTTCTTGCTGAATTGCTTCCATGGTAACAAACTTAGGTTGCAAACTTTGTGTGTGAAAATGTCTTTTTGTTGCTATGTTAAGTGCTAGTTTGGCTGGATATAAAATTCTAGTTATAAAATTCTTTTTCTTTTGAGATAGAGCCTCAAGCTGTCACCCTGGATAGAGTGCTGTGGCATCACAGCTCAGCAACCTCCAATTCCTGGACTCAAGTGAGTCTCTTGCCTCTGCCTCCCAAGTAGCTGGGACTACAGGTGCCCGCCACAATGCCCGGCCGTTTTTTGGTTGCAGCCGTCATTGTTGTTTGGTGGGCCCGGGCTGGATTCGAACTCGCCAGCTCAGGTGTACATGGCTCGTGCTTTAGCCTGTTGAGCCACAGGCACCGAGCCAAAATTCTTTTTCTTAAATCCTTTGAAGGGATTACTACATTGTTCTCATGCACTCAATGATGCTGGTAAAAAGTATGATATTATTCTGATTCTTCTTTGTTTTATTCTATTCTTTCTAGTTGTATTTATTTTTTCTGATTATTTCTGAAATATTTCCATTCCCTAAGAAGGATATGTGTACATGCATGTGTATTTACTTATCTTTACTTGTCCTGTTTAGCAGTTGATAGGATTTTTTTTCCTTATTAAAATATGTATATTTTTAATTCCAGAAGTTCTCAGCTCTTACTTCAACCATTGCCTTTCTACCTTTTGTTCTAATTTCTTCTTGTGGAACTTTCTTTGGACAATGAAACTTCCAATTGAACTCATCTATCTTTTAAAATTTCTTTTTTGCTTTTCATCTCTTTGTCCTTTTGTGCTATAGATATGGGATAATTTCTCTGTTTGATACATTTCTCTAAAGCATTGTGCATCAGGTTGTCTATTCAGTTCTTCTAACAAGTATTTTATTTCAACAGTTATATACTTTTTATTTAAAGAATAAATGCATTTATCAAATATAAATATATTTTATTTTTATATTATATAAATATAAAGATATATTTTAGAATAATTAGATTTTTATAATACTTTTATTTCTTATTGTACTTCACTTTTCTTAGGATACTAAGTGTTTTTAAAGATGCCTTCTCTTTGCTCTCTGGCTTCTCTTTTACAATTTTTTTTTTTTTTTTTTGTAGAGACAGAGTTTCATTTTATTGCTCTCGGTATGCAAACTCTTAACTCCTGGGCTTAGGCGATTCTCTTGCCTTAGCCTCCTAAGCAGCTGGGACTACAGGTGCCCACCACTACGCCTGGCTATTTTTTGGTTGCAGTTTGTCCGGGGCCAGGTTTGAACCTGCCACCCTCAGTATATGGGGCCGGCACCCTGCCCACTGAGCCACAGGCGCCACCCTGCAGTTTTCTTTTGTTCATCACCTCTTCAGTTTGCATTTCTCAAATGTCCAGCTGCATTGCTGGTCGTGAGCTCAGTTTTGTGTGGATTCTCTGCCAGCTGGTCTGCGTTTTCTGCTAACCCAGCTCTCCCATGGGAAGGAGGGGGTGTAATTGCTGCAACTGTGCTTACTACTTGTTTCAGATACCAGGTGTCAGCATGGGATAACTGCTGGGAGGTGCTGATAGCTGGTCTTCTGGATCATGTGCTTTCGTTTTTTTCCCTGGAAGCTTCCAGCAGTTAGAAATAATACCCTTTCTATCTCATTCATTGTTCTGACCTGGAAACATTTCTCCTATCTTAGCTGTCTGGGCTCAGATAGAGAAAGAGGCATGAGCAGGGGTTACATTGCTTGCTTGACTCATTGTCGTTCCTCAGCCGATCTGTGTGATAGGTCCCTGGGTGCCAGCGTGTTCTCGGCTTCTGCAGGCGTTAGGTGTACAGCACCCTTCCTGGTCCTCCCTTGTTCTGTGGCAGTACTCATGATGACAGCCCACAGTACCCTGGATTGTGCTTTCCTCTAATTCAGGAGTTATCAAACTGTGGCCTGTGGGCCACATTTGGGCCTTGCTCTGTTTTTGTGCTGTCTATAGGCTCAGAAGGGTTTTTTAAGGGTTGTTTAAAGACATAAGAAAAACAAACCAGATTATTTCTCAAACTATTATGTATGCAAGTCTACATCTAGGGGACCACTGGGGACTCCGACATTCCTTCTAAGGAAGTCTTTGCCACTCTCTAGTATGAGTGGATGGGAATGTGTGATATGTCTCAGGTATGTATGGACGAGAAGAGGATTTAAACGACAACTTGGGAGCATAAAGTTCCAGGTGAGGTAAAAGCTGATCTGTATAGGTGATTAAGAACCTTTATGCCATGCCAGAGAGGGAGCTTGATCATGATAGCAGAAGGGGCTCTAAGCTGAGGGACAGCATATCCAGACTAGATCTTAGAAGGATCCTTTCGGTGTCATTGAGATGTTAAACTGTGGGAAAGCAAGACCAGCCTCCAGGAAATACTTGAGAGCATTTCTCATGGGTCTTATGCTGTGTTCTCTGAGTCGAAAATGGCATCTGTAGTCAAATAAGTTTACAAAGTCAATTATATCCTCCTCTTGGAGGTTCATAAAATCTATTGGTAAAAGCTCTTAAGAGTCCTTTTATAACCCAATATCCTCACACTTATTTGACAAAGAATCCCTATTTTGCTGTGTATTTGTCAATATTCTATAGAACATCAGAGTAGTTTACTTTGAGAAAAAAATAAATTTTTTTTTTTTTGAAACAAAGTCTCAGTTGACCTCGGTAGAGGGTCATGGCATCGTAGCTCACAGCAATCTCAAACTTTTGGGGCTCAAGTGATCCTCTTGCCTCAGCCTCCCAAGTGGCTGGGACTATAGGTGCCTGCCACGACACCTGGCTAGAAAAATAATTTTTCTATTTTTGGTAGAGACGGGATCTTGCTCTCGCTCAGGCTGGTCTCCAACTCCTGAGCTCAAGCAATTCACCTACCTCGGCCTCCCTGAGTACTGGATTACAGACATGAGCCACCACGCCCAGCCACAAATCAGTATTTTGGATAAGTGCCTTTAAGTTTATTACTTTTAGAATATCTTACTTAGGAGCATTATAATACATCATTTTGTTGAGCACCTTTGGAGTTCATGGTCACAGGCAAGTTATTTACTAACATTGGACTTAGTTTATGTATGAAATGAATTTAGATGACAGAAAACAGAAGTACTGTTAAACACATCCTATTTATATAGGAGATAAAAAGGAAAGTTAATCATTAAATTGAGATTCCGTGCAGTAATCCTTTTTTTAAAAAATCCACAATTGGAGCTTTTACAGATTTTTTTATATCTCACGATGCTAAAAAGAACATTAAGCTAAAATTGAAAAATTCAGTATCAAAGTGAAAAGGTATATGAGATATGGCAGATAGATATTTTTAACATAGCTACAAGAGTATTCCTACTTTCACCTGGTCTTCCCAGGCCTTTCTGAGCTCTAAAATGAAATGACTCATGACTTTTCTGTCATGTTCTCATCCATCTGTGGCAAATAGTCCATTAGTAAAAATATACACTGAATCATTCCATATAACTGTGTGAATCCAGCTTTATGTTTTATTTTAATCTAGAGGCCAGTGAAATGGCTTTTTGTCTTAGAGTGTTTGGGTGCAGGTGTTTGGTTGAGTTTTGCGAGAATTATCTCCATTTTGCTTCTAGAGCTCAGGGCGGCTGTGTATTGCCTTGAATAAAGAGACTTACTTAGGTTGTAAATCAACATCAGCCTCCTACTCCTGGCCAATTCAAGTTGGATGGGTTCTGGCATTAGATCACCTTGTTTATAGAGACTGTTGAATGGGTAACTTTTTTTCTCTCTTTATGTTTTTGTTGGGGTGAGAGTGGTATTCTTAATTGCTTTTGACAAATATTTGAAATTTTTTAAATATCTAACTCCCCTGTGGTTGATCTGAAATAATGTGGTAGCATCTTCTATGGGGAGAAAGGACAAGCATGAAGCCAGCTAAAATAGATTTGGGGGAAACAAAGTAAATCTCTAGATAGTACTTTTCCAAAGGTTTTCTCACACCTGTCTGAACTATTCAGGTCAGTTCAGGTAATGCTGGGTCCTCGGGTGGCTGCTCCCACGTAACTGCAGGGGTTTCTGGAAGCATCAGCCTGAGCCACAAGCAGGGGGCAGCCAGGTAGGGGGGCGGGTAAGGAGGGTCCATGGGCGTGCTCTGAGGGAAGGAGAAGTACAATAGTAAAGAAGTGATAAAAATATCTGAAATCAACTATGAAGGGTCCAGCAGACTTTTTTTCTCCTAAAACCAATTGATAACCATGTTTTTTTTTTTTAATCTTGCTTAAATAATAAAATTAACCTCCTCTTTTTTCTTCAATTTCCATTTAAATGGTGGAAGGGATATGAAAATAGAAATAAATACCCCAAATTACAGTAAAGGCTAGATAGGCCATCAGGTGACCGGAACAGTCAGAATCTGCAGTGGCTGATAAAGCAGATGGGATCAGACCAGCTAAAGAAACCATAGCCCCACCCAGGAGAAATAAATCCTCCCTTTGTGACTTCCCAGTAGCGGCTCATACTAACCTTAAAATCATAGTAAAATTGGATGGCCCTTGGGTACTTAATGGTGATCAAGAGAACTGCACCTGTCCTTTTCTGTCTGAACTTCCAGTATGGCTGTTCTGGCCAAAAGAAAGGACTGTCCTCCAAGTAACTGGCGGTTTCTGAAAGAATCTAGGAGCCATTGCAGTCACAAGGAAAATGACCAGCACTTCTGAGGTCTCTTCAATTTTGAAAGCATGCTGCCTCATCTCTAGACTTGAGGATATGGCATGGCTGTTAGAATTCTCAGGAAAAATTCCTATTTTCCCTCTCTCCACCCAAAGCTGAGGCTGATATACCATTTTCCTTTATGGCTAAAGTTTCTCTGACTCGCTGGCTGATATCAGGAGTGGCCACATGGAAGTTACAGCTGCATGTGGGCATTTTCTGCCCCATCTCCCCGTCTTGTTCAGGCCCGGGGCTTTGTCATGGCTCTTGCTGAAAACTTAGTCATTAGAGATTGGCGGACGCGTGCCTTTGAGCCCTTGTGCCTTTGTTGCTTCTCACATCTTTGGATCCTCTTTGGTTTTCAGCCTTTGAGGATTTCTCATGCATTCTTGAAAGTTTAGGTATGCATTTTAAGAATTCTTTTTTATAATCTTAGTAACTTGAATGAATAAAAACTAAGTTCCTACATTTAAAAATAAGAATTCCTTTTCATATCTTATCCAACATTTTTAGGTATTTTGCTATCAGAATGTTGAATACAGTGCTATGCAAAAAACTAAAAATTGTATGTAGTGGGGTTTTTTTAATGGAGGTGAAGGTCACAGAACATAAAATTAACTATTTTTAAAATGCGCAATTCAGTGACATTTATGTACATTCGTGGTGTAACTATATCATCTGCTCAGTTCCAAAGAATTTCCATTACCCAGAAAGGAAATCTCATGCCCACTAACCAGTCCCTCTCCCTTCCTGTCTTCTTCCATATCCAGAAAACCATCCATCAACTTTCTGTCTCTGGGGATTCACACGTTCTAGACATTTCATATAAATCAGATTATACAGTAAGTGGCCTCCGTTGTTACAGCATGTGTCAGAATCTCATTCCTTTCCTGACCTGCTGATACTCCACTGTATGAATATACCGTATTTTATTTATCGATGTGTTAGTTGATAGACATTGTTCCTGCCTTTTGACTGTTGTGAGCGATGCTACTGTGAACATTCATATACAGGTTTTTGTTTGAATAGTTGTGTTCGTTCACTTTTGAGTGTCAACCTAGGAATAGAATTATTGGGCCATATAGTAACTTTGGGTAACTTTTTGAGGAATCATCAAACTGTTCTGCACCATAGTTTATGCCATTTTATATTTCTATAAAATAGGGTATGAGGGTAGGATGGGGTATGAGGGTTCCAATTTCTCCACCTCTTCACCAACACTTGTTATTTTTCCATCATGTTTTGTTTTTATTTTTTTAAATAGCCATCCAGTAAGTATGAAGTAGTATCTCATTTTTGTTTAAATTTGTTTTTCCCTAAAGATGATGTTGAACATGGCTGGTGACATTGAGCATCTCTATTCTAGCTTTCTAAAGGGTAAGCCAGATATGTTGTTCCTTGCATGAAACCTGCCAGTAGCTTCCCATTACACTTAGAACAAAACCACTTGTCTTTACCCTGGCCACAGACCTTCCCCACTCATCTCTTGGCCAACTCTTTTTCCATGGTACATGCTCACTGACCCCTTGCCCTGTTCCTCGAGCACCCTCAGTGCATTCTTGTTAGAGAGCTATGTCATCCCTGACTCTCTTGCTTCCCCATCTTCAAATGGCCACCTTTGTCTTTTCATTCTAATCTCAGCATGTTTACCTCCCCCAAGAGGTCTTACGTTCTCCAGTCTAAAGTCAGCCACCTTCCTGTCATATCAACATTCCACTCTCTGCCTGACACTTGTGAGTCTGAAACATTTCTTGCAAAAGTGTCCGCCTACCAGATTGGCACAAGGTTTGTTTTATTCACTGCTCCTGTCTGGCTCCCAGGACGCAATATAATCACTCAATAAAAATGCTCTTAATGAATCAGTAGATATTCTCTCCCTAGATTTTCTATGGTTTTAATTAAAATCTTTATCCTTGGCATGACAGAGAGATTTTACCTTCATTCATTTTTGTATTAGATAGTTAACTGTCCAGATAACATTTACTAATAATTCAGACCTACTCTAATGATTTCAAATGTCCCTTTTTCACATACTATAATATTTTAGTATAAAAATGTTTTTTGGAGTCTGTTCTCTTCCCTTGGCCCATTTGTGCTTAAGTCTGTATCATACTATTTTAATGTTACTCTGAAGATGTATTTTCATGCCTTGTAGGGTATATTAGTCAAAGCGATGCCATACTCAGTTGGGATAATTTAAAGAAAGTTTGCCCAAACTGCTGTTTATTTAGCAAGACACAGCGTTCGGAGAAACCAGACTGACTAAATCACTAGCCTGGACTATTAACTAATTGCCCTAAAAGAAGGAACTTTTGCCAGAACCCAGTGGAAAGAATAGTGTGGGGAGGGCAGCCTTGAGAGCAGCGATGAAGAAGTAGAAAGAATAAATATTCCTAGTTCATTCTCTTCCCATCCTCCTGTTTCCTGCCAGCACGGCCCACCGGCTGACAAACAGAAGTCAGAGGATCTGATGATACGGTCCCTGCATGCCCGGCCCCAGGGCACAGAGTAGGGCCAAAAGTGCAGACAGTGGATCTGGAGGGCAAAGGGAGGGTGTCCAGCATGCCTGAGAGGTGCCAGTCACAGATTTCCTGACTGCTCTTGCACGTAGACTTTGCCAGCAAGCGATCATGGTCTTATCACAGCATGTGTTAACATTAAACCAGCCTGTGCACTTGGAGCCTCCTCCTGTTTTATCTGTTTGTGCTTATCTTCTAGGAGCTGTTCTGTTTCTTTGGAACCTGTGTCCTTCCATCTGAAATCTAATACACTTACACGGAATCCCCTCTCTATGCTGAACAAGTAGATCCTGAAGCCCTACTAAGTAAGGGGGAGCTTCTGCTCTTTGTTAGATTCTTAGGCAGTAAACTCGTCTTGGGCAGAAGACATTTGTTCCCACTAATGTGTTGCCTGTGGACTTTGTCCTTCGTTAGGGGTGGAGCCTGGTGTCCTGTAGCCTGCCAGAGTGCAGTATGATGATTCTGAGGCTGCGTGCAGGCTAATGAGTGCGGTGATGAGTTTAAAGTGGCTGCTCTGTCATAGGAATGAGGAGCTGCAACTTGCGTTTTCCTTATTTGCGGTCTTGGCATTGTGCCAAGCTCTGGACCACCTCATTCTTACCATAAAGAGCTGACTTTTCCTTGGTACCTCCCACTTTAGTCTTTCTTGTTTTCTGCCTAACCCCTGTAGGACAAGGAAAAAAGAGAAAGAAATGCTTTAGACTTCTGCAGAATGAAAGGAACTCAGATTTTAAAAATACAACTAGGGAAAACTTTCCCTGAAGTTACTGAAGAAACTTCAAATCATGGGAGTGTAAAATCTTTAGTAACCAGTTGAGGAAAAAACTTGGCGGGGCGGGGGTTGGTGGTGGTGGTGGTGCAATTATACTCCCTTGACCATTTGTTTTTCTTCACCATTCAGAGGTTTGTATTAAGAATGGAACAACTATTTGCCCACAAGAGAGAAAACTATAATTAAATTCAAGAAGTGGTGGAGGGAGCAGGTGGAGGGCTGGGGGGAGTTTGGTAAGCTCTCGTCTAACAGGCACAGTGTAAGAGCGTATGGCACACATCCTAGGTGGGGGAGTGGGGGAGTTTGGTAAGCTCTCATCTAACAGGCACTGTGTAAGGGCGTATGGCACACATCCTGGGTGAAGGGAGGGGAGTTTGGTAAGCTCTCATCTAATAGGCATTGTGTAAGGGCGTATGGCACACATCCTGGGTGAAGGGAGGGGAGTTTGGTAAGCTCTCATCTAACAGGCACTGTGTAAGGGCG
>CAUYON010141051.1:0-29181 GCA_963573935.1 Arctocebus calabarensis
TCTGAAAATTTCACAGTAATAAGACTTTACACATAAAATATATTATGATATTTCAATCTGGAAGAAGAATGTTCAACTGTGTTTGGAGGTGAAGATAAATTCTCGTGATTCTTTTCATAACTTAGCACATAAAATTCATTCATTGGTTCCTTAGGGGAGAAATGTTTCCTTTTCTGTTCAAGGGTAATAGCCCTGAACAGAAAACTGATGAAGTAAAATTGATTTATCTTAAGTCAAAAAGGACCTTCAGAAAGTATGCAGAGGGTACTACTACTGCCGGAGAGACGGGCAATCAAACCCCGTCAGCATCTGAGCACCTCAAAAAAGGACATTTTTAATGATCTTCAAAGCAGAAAACGCCAGAGAATCAAGATAATAGTTCTTCATTTGTTTTGCTTTGTTGTTTTTTTAATGTAGAATTTAATACCTTGTATGTACCACAGTTAAGCCCTAATTAATGCTAAATTCTCCCTATCACCAGCTCAAGAAATACACATAATCTGTTTCAGACACTGAAGAAGCAATGTACTATTTTCTTAGAGAAAATATAAAAGCTTGGTTTCTTTTTTAACTTCTGTAAAACATCACATGCCAGTCAGCCTTCGGTCCGGTCCTCTCCCTTCTACAAAAACTGCTCTTGACAATGTCACTGCTTCATCTCCAAATATAATAATGAACGCTCAGTTATCTGACTGAAGCCACCGGCATGGTTTCCACAGTTGATCTCTTCTTTCTTCATACACTTTCCTCATTTGGCCTCCAGGGCACCACAGTGTCCTTTTGCCCCCCCTTTCCACTTTGGGTGCATTTACTAATTCTCTGTTACCGGTGTTCCTCCACTCACCAACTTCCCAATGCCGGTATAGCCAAGGCTTGCCCCTCGGACTTCTCTCTCCGCTCACTCCTTGGTGATTCCACCCCATGCCATGGTTTTTGACACCTGCATGCTAAAGACTTCCAAGTTCATGTCTCCAGCTCAGAAATCTCCATAGAAGTCCCGGTCCATGGGTGACCCAACCCCGCAGCTGGAGAGCTAGGATCCATCTCAGGAAAGTGTCCTGCAAGTCTCTCCACCAAACCTGCTCCCCACCCCCCACCCTCAGTCTTCTCTGTTTGGGGGTGTTGCATTCTTCTAGTCTCCAAAATGAACCTAAGCATCGTCCTCTACACTTCTCTCACCTATGTCCAGTCAGTCCACGGATCTGCTCGTTGGTTCCACTGAGACTCACAAGCCTACAGTTTCTCAGTACTCCCTCCCACCTTGTCCAAGCACCTCCCACGGCACCTGCACCTGACCACTACACAAACTCTCGCCACCCTGCCCTCCTCTGCTCCTACCACAGTGGCCAATATTTCAGGTCATCTCTCTCCTTGAAAAACAAAAAAACATTATTTCTCATTTCATGGAGAAGAAAAGCAAACCCCATCGTGGCACCCTGCGGACCTAACTGATCTGCAACCTCACGGCCACGTCCCATGCTAGTCTATCAACCTGTCCTTCCTGTGACTGGTAGGAAATGACTTCTCTCCTGCTCCACTCATTCCTATTTTATGTCTGGGTTTATATAGGTTTGCTATAAATACAAACAATGGTTCCCCTCCATGCATTAGCTGGAACTGGAGCGCCATCACGGCTCCCTTGTTTCCCGCTCTGCATTCTCTCGATCCAATGTGATATTCTCCATTCATCCTTGTTTAACTTGACCCAAGCATGTTTTCCTATAATCGCTATTTCAGTCTTCCAAGGGCACCTTGAATGTGGGGTCTCTCCTCCCATAGGAGTTTTTGCCCTTCTTCCCAACAGACACCAGCTCTTTGCTTTCACCTGCTGTCACACAGACTGCACAGAACAAAGTGGGGCAGTGGTGAGAAACCGAAACAGAAGGGCAAGAGGCATCGCATTTCCAAGTGCTAACAGGATGCTGGGAACCAGAATACTGTGGTTGCTGTAATGAGGTAATACATGTAGGCTGAACCCCCCATATTTGTAAAGGAGAACTTCCCTAGTCTTGCCATTCTAATTAGAAGGCTTTAGAAGACACCGCAGCACTCCAGATTTATTTTTTCTACACTTAGCACTGATATTCTGCCTGTTAACAACCAGCCCATGAGTTCATCATTGTGTTTACCCCAATACTGCTGGGATTATTTCTAAAGACGTCAGATGGTAGAAAACTTACATTGTCAGTATATGACAGTTCTTTTTCTTTAGTAATAGTTCTGTTTTATACAAAATAGGCACTGCAAACATTGTAACCAACAGATTTCCATATTTGCTATGGCTGTAGGAAAGTTTAAAGACAATTGTGTGGAGCCTTTCTGATACGCAGACAGTATTCTATGGCATGACAATCCTGCACCCTTTCCACCCGAGCTCTAAATTGTAAGAGTAAATTACAATTGGATGTCTTACTGGTCAAAATATGTTGTTCTCCCACATTGTTTTTCATACTTATTTGAAGTTTATCTCACATTGTCATGGTCATGTTTTGTAAGTTGCCTTAAATGCTTTAAAAAATATTGGGACTATAGAAAAATATGTAAAGAGATGTGAATATTAGAAATTATTAAGTCATTTAAAAATTAAGCTATTAAGCTCAAGCTATTGTTAAATATGCATTTTTTTACATTTCTGTAGTGTTATGTTCATTCCAATTTTCCCTCTACCTATATTAATTGCTCAACAAATGTAGTTTAAGCTAATAAAAAGATACCTGATAATTGAATTGTATGTAATTACAATAAAGGATTTCTTTTTAATTTGAGAATCACTATAAATTTTTAGGGATTAGAGCTTAATTACATTTATGTCACTTTACAACTTAGGTTCAGTTTTCCTCATTAATCACATGACTATTTCTACCAGGTGATTTCTGAAATTCTTGAAGCATATTTGAAGATAGAGAAGGCGTGTAAACAAAAGTGCAGAATTAATGTTCCTGATTCAATAGATAAACTTTTAGTGTTAAAGTTGATTCTTCTATTAATAATTTCCTTTCAGAAAAAAAGTGTCATCCACTTGAAACAAAATTAATTCAGGCAAGTAACTGCCATAAAGGTCAGAAATAAGATCTTTACAGAAAATGTAGGGAACCATAATTATTTGATAATAAGAGTCACCTAGCCAAACCACTATAAAATCATAGATGAGAACTCAATTTTTTTCAAAATCTCTATATAACAGAAAATGTATTTGTTCTTTCATGAGGCAAAAACTGGGAGAACCATTTTTCCTTGTTCCATATTTATATCTCTGTCATATATCCAACATACCCATCATTTGTAACATTACAGAAATATATGGCCTTATGTGAATTTCTGTCAATTATTTTCTTTAAGTAGAAATCATGAATTTACATATTTAACTGAAAATCTCGGTAGTTCAAGTAGTTTCCAGTGTCTCTTGAAGTCAGCTTTTTCAGAAGTTCCTGGAGGAAGGTGAGGCACATATCGCTGAATAATTCCACCAGATAACACAAAACAAATGTTTCATAATGTGTGCCCCCAAAATAAGCACGCCAGCTTTAAAGTGAAAACAGTCCCCAGTTCTCTGTTTAGCTGTCCTTTCTGTCTCACCACTGACTCATCTGAAGGCCTGTGAGGCCCCTCCCCCTCCCCCTCAAGTCCTGCTGAGGCCCAACACACAGGCAGCTTCCCTGCTGCTGCCCAGTGTGGTGGTGGCTCCCGGGTCAGAGGAGCCCAGACTGCCACTGGGAGCTTGTCTTTTCTTATCTTCTTATCATGAGAGCCACAGAGCATCACAGTCCCTTGGAACCCCACCCCTGAGAAGTGTTTTACTATCAGAATCCAGTTGGTTATTCTATTTATCAGATACCTAGACAACTGAATCCGCCTTTCTTTATTCACTTCAATAGTTGCAATATTTATGATCAGTGATTATATTTACCAGTGATTTCTGAGTTGGCCATGACCAATTATTTCTCTTCTCCCAATCCTATTGGGAGCACAGCTTGGACACCAAAGTCAGGAGCAGTGCTGTCCAGTGGCATCTGAGGCCTCTCTGCCCTGTCAGGGTCCATGTGGGAAATACTCTGTTATGAATCTAATAGCTCTTCATTGATAATGTAGCCATGGTTTATCCCCTGCCTCAGAGAAATAGCATGAAAGTTAAGGAGATCAGACCAAAGGGATACTATGTGCTTCTTGGGAGATAGTCAGTGATTAGTGCACTAAATATTAGGATGACCTCCTGAGTTTACACTTAGAGATAACAAATTAAAAAAAAAAAGAAATATTCAGTAAGATCTTAGCAAGCAGAATTCAGCAACACATTAAAAAAGTTATACACTGTGATCAAGTTGATTTTATCCCAGGGATGCAAGTTTGGTTCAACATACCAACCTTATATTTATGGTAAATTCATAATACAATTCACCACATAAATAAAATCCAAAACAAAGACCATATGATTCTCCCAGTTGATGCAGAAAAGGCTTTTGATAATATCTAGCATCCTTTGTTGATAAGGACACTTAGGAAAATAAGATCTAGTGGGACTTTTCTTAAACTGATGGAGGTCTTCTACAGCAAACCCACAGCCACTCATATTGAATGGAGTGAAACTGAAAACTTTCCGCTCAGATCTGGAACTGGACAAGATGCCCACTGTTGCCACTGCATTCAACTTAGTGCTGGAAGTCCTAGCCATCACAATCAGTCAAGAGAAGGAGATCAAGGGTATTCAAATGGGGACAGACGAGGTCAAACTCTCACTCTTTGCGGATGACATGATCTTTTACCTGGAAAACCCTAAGGACTCAATTACAAAGCTCTTAGAAGTGATCAAGGAATATAGCAGGGTTTTGGGATACCAAATCAACACACATAAATCAGTAGCCGTTATATATGCCAATAACAGTCAAGGTGAGAATAAAATCAAAGACTCTATAACTTTTATAGTAGTTTCAAAAAAGATAAAGTACCTGGGAATTCACCTAACAAAGGATATGAAAGAGCTCTATAAAGGGAATTATGAAACCTAAGAAAAGAAATAGCATAAGATATTAACAAATGGAAGAACATACTATGGTTGTGGCTGGGAAGAATCAAAATTGTTAAAATGTTCATCCTACCCAAAGCACTCTACCCATTTAATGTTATCACCATTAAAGCACCAATGTCATACTTTGAAGAACTTGAAGAAATAGCACTTTGTTTCATATGAAACCAGAAAAAAAACCAAAGAGCCAATAATAGTTTTTAAAAATAAAAACAAATCTGGAGGCATCATGTTACCAGACTTCTGGTTATACTACAAGTCTCTAGTGATCAAAACGGCATGGTACTGGCATAAAAACAGAGATACAGGTCTACGGAATAGAATAGAGAATCTAGGATAAACCCAGACAAATATCACTATTTGATCTTTGATAAACCAAACAAAAATACGCAATGGGGGACCAGGCACAGTGGCTCACACCTGTAATCCTAGCACTCTGGGAGGCCCAGGTGGGTAGATTGCCCTGAGCTCTCTAGTTTGGGACCAATCTGAGCCAGAGTGAGACCCCATCTCTAACATAGCTGGGTGTTGTGGCAGACAATTATAGTTCCAGCTACTCAGGAGGCTGAGACAGGAGAATTGCTTGAGCCAAAGAGTTTGAGGTTGCTGTGAGCTGTGACACCCCAGCAATCTACTGAGTGTGACAAAATGAGACTCTGTCTCAAAAAAAAAAATGCAATTGGGAAAATGCTGCTATTTAATAAATGGTGCTGGAAGAACTGGTTAGTCACATATAGAAGACAGAAACTAGATCCACACCTCTCACCACTGACAAAAATTGATCCTCATTGTATGAAATATTTAAAGTTAAGAAATACAACAATAAAAACCCTAGAAGAGAATGTGGGAGAAATGCTTAAAGAGACCAGCCTGGGAAGAGACTTTGTGAGGACGAAACCCCTGGCAATTGCAGCAACACCAAACATAAATAAGTAGGATTTAATCAAGGTAAAAAGCTTCTGCACAGCTAAGAGTGGCACAGAAGGCAGACACCTTCAGAATGGAGGTGTTTGCATGTTATGAATCTGACAAAGACGTGATATCTAAAACCCATAGATAACTCAAGTTAAACAAGAGAAAAGCAAACAACCCCATTTCTATGTGGGCAAGAGACTTGAAAAAAAACTTCTCTAAAGATGACAGAGGAATGACCAATAAACATTTTAAAAATGCTCATCTTTAATCATCAGAGAAATGTATATCAGTACCACTCTGAGATATCACCTAACTCCAGTAAGATTAGCCTACATCACAAAATCCAAAAACTGAAGATGCTGGTGTGGATGTGGAGGGAAGGGAACACTTCTATACTCCTGGTGGGACTACAATTTAATACAACTGTTATGGAAAGAAGTATGGAGAATTCTCAAAGAACTAAAAGTTGGCCTTCCATTTGATCCCACAATCCCATTATGAGGTATCGGCCCAGAAGAAGAAAAAGCATTTTACCACAAAGACATTTGCACCAGAATGTTTACTGCAGCTGGATTCATAATTGCCAGGTCGTGGAAGCAGCCTAAGTGCCTATCAACCCATGAACGGATCAACAAACTGTGGTGTGTGTGTACCATGGAATACTATTCACCCATAAAAAGATGGAGACTTCACATCTTTTGTGTTTATCTGGATAGAGTTGAAACACATTTTTAGTAAAGTATCTTAAGAATTGGAAAAAAATTCAACGTGCTCAATACTAATATGAAACCAATATGTAAATAATTACATGCTTATATAAACCATAAAATACAAAAATAGTCTAGCAAGAGGGAGAGGTGAGGAGGGAAGTGGAGGAAGGTAATTGGAGGCAGAAAGGAGGACACTGGGCGTGATCTCACCTAATTTGCACAGTGTAAGGTACTCAGCACACCCCTTGGAAGAAGGGTTCTTCTACAACTTGAACTTTACCTGGGAAGTGAGAACATTGCAACCTAAAAATTTGTACCCTCATATTAATGTGAAATTTTTTAAAATGGGGAGAAAAAGCCTTGAGAGCTTCAAAATGAGAATTCTGTGAGCCATATTAAGAATTCCTTGCTTTCATACTTTGCTATTCATATTTATACGCCAAAATACTTTTTTTCCTTTTCTTTTTTTATTGTTTCACATTAATCGAGGGTTCAAAGAGTTAGGTTATAATGTTTGCATTTGTTAGGTAAAGTCCCTCTCATACTTGTGTCCTGCCCCCAGAAGGCATGCCATGCACCCTAACATGGTGCCATGAAGTGGGAGCACCCCACCCCTTCTCTCTTCCCCTCTCCTCGCTCTCTCACTTCCCTGCCCCCACCTTCAATTGATTTGACTTTCTCTGATGTGTATTACATCATCTACTGGCTTCATATTAGAATTAAGTACACTGGATTCTAGAAGACTTAATTATGTGGCACTAATATTGAGCTTGCTTTTTGTTATATTCGTGCTTGTATATTCATTCATACAATTCACAAAAATTTAGTGATAACCTATTAAACACTCCCCTAGGCTGTGATACACAGAAGAAAGGAAGAAAAGATGGAGAACAATCTAATCTGACTTCAGCTATTAGGAAACACTCAACATAATAGAAAAATACTAGCAATAGCTTTTTGTGATATAATTTTTTGCAGATGAAAACACCTGCCAAGTAATAACCCGAAATAAAAATTTATTTTTAATAGTCCCTCTTTAAAAATTGTGCAGAATTATAGGGCTTGATTGAAAACTAGAAAATGCAAAACTTGGAATGCTACTTTAAAACAGCTTTACGCAGAGTTACCTATTCTCGTCTTTACTCCGGGTACATACAGACAGGGACACCTGATTGCAAGCACATGACATTAACTGAGAAAACCACTCGATACCCTGTAAATGGGTCACGGGAGCCTGCTAAAAATACTGGATTCCCTGAAGAAGTGCAGAGCTGCTGCGTGAACAATCAAACATCTGTTATTTACAACAGGTTTACAAGCAGAGCACGTGTGAGCTCCTCACAAAGGTTTACGAGCCCACCCAGAGACAAATGGCGTTAAGAGCAGATTCCTCTCCCTCCTTTCAAAAGTGTTCGTCTTTCTGTTAATGTCCAAGTAATCAATGTAGTAACCAAAAAAATTTTTAAGGGATGGCTTTAGGCAAATTGGCAGTGCTGTGGGCTACAGTGCGAGTCAGAGCAGAGGTGAATGGAATCCAGAGCCCCAGGGCTGCAACCCCCTCCCACTCCCAGCACTGCGTGTTTTTTTATTCTCTCTGGGTCACAGAATGGTATGATTAATGACACTGCAAATCCCCCGTTATGAAAGCTTGACTCCACTGAAATGACGCTTGGAAATGTTTGGCTTCACCCTGTGATTTTTAATGACTCCCCCCAAATGCAAAATAGTTGCTCTTAAAAACTTGTCTAGAAAATGAATCCTTTGGACTTTACCATTTATTAATGTAACATGATAAGTTCATCCTTCTACTTTAGAGTCATTTATTAAAATTACTAAAAAGATTCAGTAACTACAAAACCATCTGAAGATGATTTACTAGTTTGCATATGGGTGAATCCATCACACAGAAGGGGGGACTATGCTGAGCATTAGTGAGCTGAATCTAAACACGGGTTCCATGACTCATGAGCTAGTCATAACCCTAAAAATATTCTCTTGCATACACATGCCCACACATGTACACATGCATGCACACACATGTATGCACACACAAGCACATATGCCCACATGCATGCACACACATGCCTACATATGCACACACATGTACAAATACATGCACACGCGCACACATATGCACAAACTGAGCACACATATGCACCCACATGCACACACATGCTCACACACATGCACCCATATGCACCCACATGTACACACGTGCACACACATGCACATACATGCTCACGCACTGGCACACATGCACACATACGCACATGCCTGCAAGAACATGGGAGAGACCATAGTCTCTCATTTATCTCTCCATTTTCTAGAGAAGGGCACATGAGGTAGGGACTTATGTAAGCTATAAGAAAGATGGGCTGCAACTCCACCTTTCTGAGTGTTTTTTCATGGAAAACAGTGCTAAGGGTATCTTCTTTCAAAGCTGTTATATTAAGTGAACTAATATATGCAAAGTGCTTCACACGGCTCCTGATACAGCCAAGGCACTACACACGTGGTGGCTGGTTGTAATCGGGCTGCTTTTGTTTTGAGATCCCTCTCTATCACAGTGACGGTCCCCAGATGATGTACCACATCTAAATCATGGTGCCCCTCTCTGCTGGCTGTTCTCCATAGTCTGAAAACCTGAAGTCGTTTCATAAAATTCGTTGTTAACTGAGGACTCCAGTATGTGTGTAAGAGTGAAGTCCTGTGCTGGTAGAGTCACAGCTGGAAGTGAGGTTTCAACCGGGATACTGGGGGGCCTTGTTATTTTCAGGTCTTGATCATATTGTCTAGCATCTTCTTCATCCTTTCCAGGACTTTTAAGGAAAATGTACAATATGCCTGGGATCAACTCCCAGATCGATCGATTAATATTATCACTTTGAATAGGTGACTGAATCTCTCAGATTTGCATCTTCCTTGACAACAAAGCAATGGCATCTGTATTTAATTCAATTTCAATATAAAAACTAACCAATTTATCTCAAATTTTATAGAATTAACTTTAAATACAATAAATAAGAAGTGCTTAAAGTCATAAAACAAATTTGAGGAATAGGAGAGACGTATTACCTTAAAGAAGTCATATTTCTTGTGAACATGCCATATTAGTACCAGTAGATAAATGAACAAAAATATCCATGAGAAAGAATAGAGATGGTGGTAGAAACAAAATAAATTACACAGAGAAAGTTTCCACAAGATCAAAGCATATTAAAAAGCAAAAAGAAAAAAAGGGATTTCAAAGGTTTGTGCCTGGAATAACTAGATAACCATTTAATGAAGAAAAAGAGTCAGATCCACACCTCACAAATATATTCCTATGCCTCATGAAATTTGTAATATAAAAGATTTTTAGAAAGAAATAAATGTAAAGAGGTTGATATAAGGTGTATTGGAAAGACCTTTGGAATGTAACATTAAAGGTGAGAAGAATTATGCAAAAGACTGATCATCATCAATAGGATTATACAGAGGATTAAAATTTGTATGTAGCAAACATATTTTTGAAACTTAATAAATAAATGAAATATCTGTCCTCTATATATAAACAAAGTCACTTTACTGGTGAAAAAAATTAAATGTGGTAATATACAAGAACACACACTTCACAAAAATTAAACAAATAATGGCAAGTGATTGCATGAATGATGTGCACAGACAGCTCCGAAATCAGACAGCACGGTCAGGACAACGGCACAGTCAGGACGAGACCATGGTCAGGACCGGGCCATGCCGCCCCTTAGGAAGGTCTGACTGTCTGTGGGGACCCATAGCCAACTGTTGACCCTGTGTTCACTGCCATTGACAGGAAAGGTATATTTTTTTCTTATAATTTTCTGCCCTTTCACCTTTCAAGAAATGTAACAGTTTCATAATAAAAATAAAAGAAAATACCTTATCTCCTTATTCTGGGGTAAAATTTCCTTGAAAATTCCTACCCTGTTTGTTTCCAAGAACTAAAATCAGATAGACCCCACAGAGGCCCTGACAGGGTGAGTGGCAGTCGGCACCCAGGTCTGAACTGAGCCTTTTGACTTCCTGAAGACTCATGGAGGTTGTCACATGGGCAGCCACTCATTAGTGAACACGCGTTTGCATCCTTTAACTATCCATCAATCACCATAAAGTATATGTCCTCCCATCAGTCACACCTTCCCCAGGGACGGCATGGCCTCGTCCTGACCGTGGCCTCTTCCTGACCGTGCTGTCTGATTACAGAGCTGTCTGCACTTGCCATTAGTTGTTTAATATTTGTGAAGTATATGTTCTTGTATATTACCATATTTAATTTTTTTCACAAGTAAAGTGACTTTATTTACATATATGGGGCAAATATTTTATTTATTTTTTAACTTTCAAAAATATATTTGCTACATAAAAATTTAAACTATATAATTCTACTGATGATGATCAGTCTTTTGCATAGTTCTTCCCACCTTTGATAAAAGATGCACTTTTCTGCATTATGTCCATAAAGGTGTTATGAGGCTCTCCCAAATACGTGTATAAGAGCTTGCTGAAGTAGATGATGATGTATTAATATAGTCATTATATTTTCACTCTAATAATCCATGTTCCATATTTGCGCACCCCTGGTGTATAAGACATTGGTGCTGCATGCATTTCCTGAGAAGGGGAGCTTTGCTCCAGGACTTTTGCTCCTAGCCTAGCAGAGCAGGCTGCAGGGGCTCATCCTCACTGCAGCAAATCCTGGCTCATCCTCACTGCAGGAAAGCCCAGCTCATCCTCACTGCAGCAAACCCCGGCTCATCCTCACTGCCACCCAGTAGAAGAGCAACCTGATAACCAGGGAGGGAGGCAGTCAAGGGAGAGCCAAGGCAGCCCCTGGGAACCTGCTTATATTTGGTACAACCCTTAAATGCATAGGATGTTAGTGCCTTTTAAAAAATATGTGGTTGTTTCCCCTTATCCTTTTTCTTGTTACTGCTGTTGTTCCAAAATCAAAATTTCCTGCTCTTGTTCCAAAATCCATCACTAGCACCATCAAACAGCATTCTGTCAACACTTGCACTCCTTCCCAAATTCACTGAAATGAACTCTGGCAAGCTAGGGGTTGATTTTAAACTCTCCAAGGGAAAATGTCCTCTGAGGTGATCACTGACCACTCGCAGTGGCCTCCTTACCCCCAGGACGTGTAACAGCGGTCTCCGCCTTATCTTCACCTCCATTCTGCCCTTAACCTTGACTCCTCCCTCTTCCTTCCTTAATTCTTCTTGTGTTCCTTCATGTGGAAATAATATTTGTTACCCAAATCAAGATGACCACTCCCATAATAATGCAATAGAGGTAACAGGGAGCGCACAGCCACTAGGAAACAGAAGTGCTCACGGCACCTGCACCCAGAACGTCTTTCTGCTTCCTTCCCTTTCTGCGTCTGCGCTGCTGCAAATTTGGGCTCCGATCATGCGTCCTGGAGCTTTGGACAACCCATTATGAAGTCTCCTTATCTCCTCCTCCCCATCTGCCTTCCTAACCTCCTCTGTTGAGGATTTAATGAATCAGTTTAATGGATTTTAGTCCTCAAGGAAAATGCTGTAACAAAATTAGTAAAGGAAAATACGTAACAACAGAATCGCCTGTTTCACCTTACTCCTCCTGTAGCAAGGGGTTGGAGCTTGTCCGGGGGAAACAATCCAGTCACTCTTTTCTGGAAGACGGGGGGTGTCAGCTATGGAACAGAAGAAGTTTGGTGATTAAGCCTGATTGGATTACATTCTGTTTCTCCTACTCTCTCAAGATCAAAAACAAACAAACAAAATCAGAGTTCTTCTGCCAAGCTAAGGAAAGGCTTCTGTGAGTGCAACATCACAATGCTTTACAACCAAAAATAAATACCACAATTAAATTCAAGTGGGGGGCAGGGAAGAAAGGGGCGCGGTCAAAGCTTCCACCTAACAGGTACAATGTAGGGGTGGATGGCACACCTCCTGGGTGAAGAGCTCAACTAAACCTGGACTTTACCTAACAAATGCAAACAATGCATGCTAATTTGTACCCTCATATTAATCCGAAATAAAAAGATAAAGCAAGGAATATGGAAAGTCAAAACATAAATAAATACATAAGAGTAATTAAGGAGGAAGTGGGGTGATGGCCCTGAGGGAGTCTGTTCATCTCTGCCCCTTGGACCCGCTCCCCCTGACGAAGCAGAAGGCACAGAAACATCCCAAGTGCTCTGCCCACATGAGGGGAGAATCCTATAAGCTGGGAAACAGCTGCTGAATGTCACCCCAAAATGGATCTATTGCTCTGTTAGGGACCCACACCTGGGAGGCGAATCAAACCAGGACTTAGTTTTCACTCTCAAGTCTCAGAAGAAAGCTCACAAGAACAAAAGCAAAAAACCAAATCAAAATCCCTGCCTCCATGCTCTCTGCTATCCTGTCATCCCACACTGCAATGTGAACACCACCTGGGAATAAAACAGGCTGTGACACACCTCCAAAACCACGCTGGAGAATATTCTATTCTCAGACACACAAGCCTCCATCAACCATCGTTGCCAAACCAAACCACCCGGCCCCTCTCTACTCCATCCTGAGCACAGCCTGTTGGTCTGCCCTCCCTGGAGCACTCACGGGTCTTTGACTTTACTGCACTTTCCTAACCATGAGCTTGATTCATGCTGATTCCTCTGTTCTTCATGTTCTTCTTTTCAATTGACTTCTTTTGGGACATTCTCGCCTTTTTCCTTCTTCTAAGTGGCATTTATTGGACCCATTTGACATAGCAGAAAACGTGCTGGGCCTGTGCTTGTGCTCAAGAGGCTGAGACTCTAGACTGGGAAAAGGCTCCTAAAGCAGGGACAGAGCTACAGTGTGGATTGCAGCGCCTGCAGATAATGGGTTTTGAAAACCTTTTTACTTTAAATATAGGCAGGACCATAAAATACCACATTCAAGACAGGGCAGAGTCAAGGCCTTTCCCAATTTGAAGACCAGGGGAGAGGTTAGGCGGCTGTGTGACATCCAGGTCGAGATGCAGAGTTGGAGTTTACCTTGAACCTTCACCCCCTCCCCAGGTCCACAGAAGTAAGGTCCAGTATCAGAGACCTGGAGTTCAATGACAAGGACGGCTTATTCCCTGACCGAGAAGCAGGTGGCAGAGACGCTGCAATGGGTGTGCTGCAAAGCAGGAGGCTGCCTGGGTAGAGGCAGGCTCACTGCGACATCGGAGGCCACAGGCTAGGAGTACAGAGGAGAGAGGGCCCCGGATGGGGACTGAACAGACACTCCTGTCCTCCTGTCAACTTTCAAAACCGCAATTTCATATGTCATCCTTCAGGTGAAAATCTCCCTTTCCAAAGGAAGCTGACCTTCCATGGCAAGAGCTCATCTTTCTGCTCAAGCATCCGTGTGTTCACCATCACGCTGCCAATAGGCTCCAGTTTCTCCCAGCACACACTGCAAAACGTGGGTGGCAGGGTCAGTTCTGGGTCCCCACGGCTCCCACGGCTCCCGCATGGACACGGCAGCATCGCCTCACAGATGCTTGTTGTATAAATGTGATGAGAGAAATGTTAATAGCTTCTCTGGGAGGGTGAAGAAAGTCTTTATGTGTCTGTTAACGCCATGAGCATCTTTATCATGTGGCATTATAACTCCTTCCTCACTGTGTCTTTTTCCGAAATCTCTAGGAATTTAAAACTGCACCATTCATCATAGTGAGGTCCTAAAGTAAGTGTTGACCACAGCATTCTGTCCAAGCCTGGGAGGATTTTCCAATTTAACACGGTACTAAGAATAAATCTCTTATCCTGAAAAACAAGGCTGCAATTTTAGCAAACATGTTATATATGAAACTTCACCTCCCTTCACCCTTCAAAAACTAACCAAATGCAAGTAGTTTTTTAACTCACATAATCTGTCAAGGGTTTGTAATATTTTAGGGATAAAGGTCTTTGTCTTGAACCTATGATTCATTTATAACTCAAGACAACTGCATGGCCGCTGTGAGCATATAGCCTTAATCAGCAAGAAAGCCACATATCTACTATCAGTTATATAACCCGGAGACCAGTGAGAAGACAAAAAGGAAATTCCCTGAAATCTCTGCCTGGAATCTGAAAGCTGAGGCTGACGACTGCAGAGGGGAAGCCAGGCACCACGGGGACCCTCTGGAAGCAAGCACAGCCCCTCGCTGGGTCAGACCTTTTATCCAGATGTGTATTTCTGAATACACAAATCTACTTCTCAGAAGGATTTCAGGTGGCTCTCTGCCTGATATCAAAATTTTTTTATTGATAAAAATACATTCACTCACTATACAATTTATGAAAATAGATAATCAACTTATAGTCTTCGATGCTTATTAAAGTCTGCTAGGTAACAAAAAGAAAACAAAAACATTGGCTTGGAATTTAAAATAACTTGATATTCGAGTTCACATTAGAAGATGTTTATAAAAGAAATCACCTCGTCCATTAGGAAACGCCCTTGATGACCCTACAGTCTGCTGATCTGAGAAAATATAAAACGTCGATCCTTATTACTCAGACATTAAGTGTTTAATTGCAATCTTGTCTAACATCACCTAAATAATACAAAAAATTCTTAAGTAATGCTTCTGTCTCATCAAATGCTTACTCAATATCATGTGGGTATTAGACAGTCTAAGTCTGCTGTATCCAAAAACAACGGAGGCTCCCGAGGGCTTCTCCTGGTTCCTCTGTCTCCCTTGGTATGGGGCTTGGTCTTCATCACCTGCCTTGTGATCAAGTGCTGCTTTCATGGGAGTCTCGTTTATATTTCCAAATTACCTTATTCTTTCCACATCCTCAGACCATCAACCTACTTCCACGGCTTTATCCGTCACTAGTACATTAGTTTCCTATCACTTTCCACCTCCAGGCCTTGCCCCCTGAGTCCCTTCTCGTCCCCAGCCTTCTCCCTCACTGCCCTCCCCCTCCGTCAGCTTCTGAGCCACGGAGGATAAAGTGTGGGGCACTCCTGATTCTTCTGTGTTTGTGCTGCTTCCTCCACCAGGGAGGTGCTCTGACTTTACATGCCAAATAACTACTATGTATTGAATAAAATCATACTATACATTTTCTGAGCCTTTGTCTTTCTGGCAAATACAATCATACTCTCAGGAGTCGAAAGAAGTAGTTTCATTCCCAGCGAAGAATTGAAAAAACTGAGATGTGGATGTCCGTGCAGTTTTCCAAGGTGATGGAGGAAAGATCGTGGATGGGCAGACCCGCCAGCAGCCGGGCTGAGCTCTGAGCACTCTCGGCGTCCAGCACGGGGCTTCTCCTGGGAAAGCCCTCCCTGGTGCCATCAGTAATGTTGGGGTCGCTTCTTGTGAACAGACTTCACCAATCATGTGTAAGTTCTGCCCACCATCCTCTCACACATCCAACTGCATACACAATTATATATACGGCCTGGTCTCTGATTTTCAAGACTCACTTAATTGTGCTGAACATCCCTAACACACATTTGTTGCTGTAAAGTTTAATGACAAAATGGTTCAATTCAATCAGATGAGTACATCAGTCTGTCTGATCAGACAAACACAGGACTTACTTAGCTGAAGCTGTTGGCCCCTAAAATGCATGCAGTACCCCGTGGCAATTCTTACTCTTGTGCCCTTTTTAGTTATTAGCATATGGAAATAAGTAATTATAAGAGTCACTGTTACAGAATTCAGGTGAGGCCAGGAATGTCACTCATATATAGAAATATATGCATTTTCCCCAAGCTCTGCTTGACACTCAGTGAAGGCTCTCTGACATTAAAGGAAGACAAAACTGTTCCTGGGTGAGGGGACAGCCACTTGCTACAAGATGTCTAGAGGGTCTAACTGGAAAATGCCCATCACAGGTGGACATGAATGCCGGTGATGTTACTGTCCATTGCCCTTTCTGGTGTTTCTTTTTCATTCCCAAGCGTGCCAAGCCCCTCAGAAACTTCTCAGCAAATGAAACAAGATCTCTGGAAAAACACGCAGGCCCACTGAGAGGAGTAATTAATATTTATTTCTTCACTCCCTTGAAGAAGTGTTATTAAATTAAACTAACACATATGACAATGAAATGACCACTCCCAGCTGTATAGCAAACATCCCCGATATATCCACTTTCAACATCCTTTTTCACTGCAAAGAGTCCCATGGACTTAGCACGATCCGGTTCCTAAAGGTGGAAATGGGCTGTCAACATTTTAGGAATTCTTACGTAAGATTTCATCTTTAGAGTAGTCTTAGGTACTCGAGTGGAAAAAGAATGGAAAGAAAAAACTCCGGGGTATGCTTCGTTCAGGCCTTGGAGACAATAAAAATATGCGGGGTATTTGAAAAACATAAAATTGTCTGTTAAGGCTCTGCACCAGGAAAGACAGGGCCTTGGCCAGGGAGACGCGGCATTGTTTTCACAGCCTGTTAAAATTAAGCAACTCGCATGAGTTTCCTTATCTTAGAAAGCGATTTTAGCTATAGGTTACAAAAACGATAAAGGGAAAGAGATTTATATTTGAAATATATAGATACACCTATGTATTCATTATATATATATATTCACACTTAACTTTTAAAAAACTAGTATAAAATAGTGTTAATGTTTGCTTTTGGTTGGTTAGAAGCCAATAAAATTATTTGACTTTTCAAATTATGTGAATTATAATCTCAATAAAGAAGGGAGGGGAGGAGAAAAACAAAATACCAAAAGAATGGGGGGAAAATGTTTCCATAGGATAAAAAATATCAGCTTGTTAAAATGCCCCAGAGATTTGTGCTTTTCGAAGGCACTACCTCTAAAATTGGGTCTGAATCACATATGACCACATAGAATAAGTAGCCTTCAGAGACCATAAATGTGTATAAACACAATTGAGGAAGATACAGTAATATTTGTTAAAAGCCTTAATAAGTTTAAACATTCAATTTTGTAACTTCTCTCCCTCCCAAAATTGTGTCATAGGAATAATTAGAGTTGGGCACACAAATGTATAATCAATTATGCTAACTACAGTATTATTTATAATATTTAAAACTCCAAACTAAATAAAATATTCAAAATGCTCCATGGCAGATTCACATAATGGGATATTACGCAGACATTAAAATCATTTTTATAAGCATATGCAGAGATATAATAACAAATTGTCAAGGCAAAAAAGCTAGGCACCAAACAACATGAAAATATAATCAAAATGTTGCTTTAAAAGCTTTTAATGTTATCCACCTACTGCTTATTAAATCATGTTATTCTGTCAACATATCCGTAGTCTGTGATTATAAGAATTAAATATAAATAATGTAAACTGTGAGCTAATGGAAACAAAGACCAAGGAGCCACCAAAAAAAAAACCAGTAGGGATCTGCAATTCAGCTGCCTCAGGAAGGTTAACCTGGGTTTTCTAGAATGTTTTGCATATTTAAGGAGAGAATTTCTTTTATTCTGTAGCCTTGAAAAATACATGGCTGGGTATGGTGGCTCACACCTATTATCCCAGCACTCTGGGAGGCGGAGGCGAGTAGATGACCTGAGCTCAGGAGTTCAAGACCAGCCTCAGCAAGATTGAGACCCCAAGTCTACTAAAAATAGTGAACCTAGCTGGGCATGGGGATGGACAAGCTACTCAGGAGGCTGAGGCAAGAAGATTGCTTGAGTCCAAGAGTCTGAGGTTGCTGTGAGCTATAGCTATGATGCCACGGCACTTTACTCAGGGCACAGAGACTCTGCCTCCAAAAAAAAAATACATATATTCTGGCATAGAATGAAAAAAAAATCTATACACAGCAGTGGCTTATATTTTCTGCTGAACTATTAATTTTTGGACTTCTTAATAACTAGGCCATAAACAATTACAGAAAGGGCAAAGTCCATCCTTTCTTGTAGGTCAAAATGAAAAATAATCCAGCTGGAGTGTTTGTGAAGTCAGTGACCTTCTTTGAAGCATTTACTTTCAGCTTGCACTTGGAAGAGCTTTCTCTTTGCTTCGAAAGAATTCTAGAAGGCACTGTGAACGGGAAGGGTTATCTGAGGGCTCAGCAGGTGTCTGGAGGGACGGCGTTTGAGATGCAGTGGGGAGGGCAGGAATTTCAAGGTTTCAACTGCACAAAATACTCCGGAATGGCCTATCTGCTTCATATAAATGTTTACAGGGCTTCAGTTTTGTGAAACATTGTCACTACCCACACTTGTGTGTGCAGCCTGAGATGCGAGCTAGGGCCATCAAAAGGTCAGTATAACAGTGCTGTCCTCGCTGTCCTGAGGGAAAATCCAAGTCACTGTGACCCATGGCAAGTCACTAACCTCTTTAACCATCGCTTTCATCTGATGTGCTCGCGAGGCTCTTAATGAGATGCTTGCTGAGTAAGTGGTGTTCTGCACCTGCGCGCGTGCCCCTTCTGTAAGAGGCCTTCAAGGGCAGCTTACCTGATGAGGACGAGCTGTGATTTTCCCTCGCAGCCTTGTCTATTTTATCTGTTCTGGGATAGTCTTAGTTTCTAATAGCTTTTAAAAAATGTTAAAATATGATAATTTATTGCATCTAGAGTCTATTATTTAATTTTTCATAACCTCATCAGTTGACACGTCCATAAACATACAGCAGGAAAGTAGGCCTCTTTTAGAGAATGTTTTATTTGGAAAGGGTGCTCATCCTTAACTGTACACATGCCTACGATTGCACCCAGAGTGTTCTTCTCTGTACCCATTTTGCCAGGCATACCCATCACTTAGCACGCAGCAATTTCCTAACAAGTACGTATTTGTTGAAGGATGTCAGTCCCTGGGGCTGGCTGGGAGAGGGACAGTTACAGAGCCAGACGTCACTATGCAGTTGACTGATGACACAGGTGAAAGTGGGTTAGAACTAAGACAAACATTATGAAATGCGACTCCTTGGAGCAGATGACCCCTTTGAGTGGAGGGGGCTCTGCATCCCGTGAATCACCCTCCCAACCTCCTCCAGGCCTCTCCTGATGTGAGGGTCCCCTTGCTCAGTGCAGACCCATCCCCAGTGACGGAGCCCACGGCGCCCTCTGGCCTGTCCTGCTGGTAGGTGGCTTCCCTGCTCTTTCATAACACTGAACGCTCTGAGTGGAAAAGATGGATCTTCTTCCAGCTCACAGATGCTAGACAGGCAGGGCATCGCGGTTTAATTGTTTAATAACTGACATCCTTAAACAAAGGCCCAGGGCTCTGCACCGGGGTGTATTTCAATCTAGCAACTCAATGAAGTTCTAGTTCTGAGAAACAAGAACGCATTTGCCACAGCCCTGGCTTTGCTCCTATTCTTTTGGTGAGGAAACACACTTCCCGACATGGACATCCCGGCACAGTACGTCTGAGGGCAGCACTTTGGTGGCCTTGGGGAAAGGGCAGATGATCATCCAGAGATGCCACTCCCAGAGATTCTGCACAACGTCTTGGAGCCCAGGGACACAGCAGCCCCTCTCACTCTAGACCAGCAGCATTTCCAGGGGAGCCAGTGAGGCCGAGGCAGCCTCTGCCTGCAAAAGAGAAGAAAGCTCTCTCTGCAAAGGCCAACAGTGACAGTGATGGGGACAGGCTGAACAGTCAGTGCACAGGACTGAGTGTCTGGGTCCCTGAGGGCCCAAGTCCTCTCTCCTGATGCAGCTCAGGTGTGCATATGTGCATGTGCAGGCCACGCCCCGGAGCCCCTGTCTGGACATTTTGCTCATCTGGAAGCTGCTGTTACATGGTTCCTACTTTCAGGCCTCTGGGAGGCCACTCTGAGGGCTACAGAGCCCTGCCCTGGCACTTTGCTTGTCAGGAAGCCTCAAGTTATGTACACACGAAGAGACAGAGACACAGTGAAGCGGAGGAGTCTAAACAACAGCATGGCCTCGGGTGCCAATGTCTCCTCTCCACTACCCGGCACATCAGGTGGCTTTTCTCATTATCCATCCAGGAACAAGTGTACACTGGACTCCTTTGCAAATTCTATAGCCACAGGGTATCCAAATGACCGCCTCATCATTTATTTCGCTAAGACATGAATAATCTCTTTAAGTTGACCTTCCAAGGGATAGTGACAAACCAGTCACCAAATGGAGGTGGTCAATGTAAGGAACTTCTATGGAGCACATGTGGTGCATGGCCAGTTCATGAAAATTAGGTCAACTTAAGGAGGTGGTCATCATAGACAGGTGGTCAATTGTGGAAGTTTTACTGTAATGTGTTGGCGATGTATAGAGAAATACAATTTCAGGGTGTGATACGGCGTTTATAAACATTCATCCCAAGCTTGCAAAACTCCACATAGACTTTGATTCAACTGACATCTAATGAGCCCCTGTCTGCCTTCTGCCAAGTTGTGCAGGCATTGATGCCTCTAACCTCTAACAATTCTGTGAGGGAGGCAAAGTATTATTACCCCAATTTTGAAAATAAAAGGGAAGATGACTCATGCATTCCTCAAGGGCCAAATAACAGCTAGCAAGTATGATGGTGCCACCTTTCAGGTGGGATCTGCCTATGTCACTGGCCGGTTGCAGGTCCCGGGACCCATAGTCCCTGCCAGTTAATCTGCAGCCTCTTCTAGTTCATTAAACTAGCAACACTCCCCCCATCTCAGCCCTGCATGCTGTTCCTCCCGCCAGCACTGAGCTCTGTCCGCTGGACCCTGCCAGTCTTCAGCTCAACTTCTCCATTCTTAATGAGGTCCAAGCACCTCCCAGTCAAAATTAGGCTACACCCTCAAGCTCTTTTCAGATTTCTCCGTAATTTTTTTTCTCAACGCTTTTTTTCATGCATAATCTTTTGAGCAAAGAGCATTCATTTATTCATCTTCTATGTAAGCTGAATTATAATCTGTGTGAGGGTCAGGTCAAGTTTGTCTTGTCCATTCTGCAGAGAAAGCCCTGCTGAATATATTCTGTATTAGGTCATGAGTAAGAAATTCTGAGATTCACCCTGAAGGTCACCCTGACCCAAGTCCAGGCACTTCCAATGGCTTCACATCAAAGGACGGCCATCAACTGTTTCAAAATCCTAGTTTTTCTGAAGTATCACTTTAAAATTAAATTATATTTAGGTCTAATTTTAACAACAAATATTCTTTTCCTGTTCAAATGTTTTAATTTTTTGAGGTGAGAGATACCCTGGTGACCCTGATTTGATCATGACCACTGTAAGCATGTATCAAAACATGACAGGCACGCTATAACTATGCACGACTCTTAATAACATTCTCCATGTGTCCATTTTGTATTTTCATAATTGGAAAGGTACAAGTGCAATTTCTCTATTCAAATATTTTAAATGATAATCAAGTTATACACAGTAAGTTAAGTAAACACAGCTGGTGACATAAGAAAGTACAGTTTTATTTTGTCTTCCCACCATTCTTTTATGATATGTTTGGTTGAATAATCTTCCCTGACGCTGGGTAAACCTCTGCCAGAGTCCCTATGCCATTCTGCTCAGATGTATTCAAGAGAAAGGCATGAGGTTACTTTATGTTGCCAAATAATCTGTGATTCGAATCTACAGTTTAATGTACGATTCTAAATTCCCAATTCAACTTAGCGTTCGGACTTTCCTTCTTCCTCTGCTTCTGTTGGGGACCCTGTGATGGGGAAGAACGCAGTTCCTTCTCTCTCTTCCTTGTTCCATGTGTACATAAGGTTTTGTGCTCTCGTAGCTGGTGAAGTCTGAATGCTGGGGTCCCCAGAGGGGCCTCCACATAACGGAAAATGACTCTGAGTCCAAGATCTTCTCTTCAGTGGTTCCAGGCTTCTCTCTCCTGGGATTCGCTTGTCCCACACAGGTGCATTTCCGTCCTGGTGGTCACATGTGATTCCTTCCTTACTCCCTGGACTCCCGGTGGAACAGACCCTGCGGAGGTCTCCTGGACACCTGAGTGTCAGGTTAACCCAACACTGGCTCTTGCCTATATGACCTGCATCTCTTTCTGGGAAAGTAGTCATGTGATCTTGCTCTAAAACTATGGCAGCAGGGCTACCCTTGTGCCACCCCCAAAGCATCCTTTCAGCCATTTGCTCCCCAGTTGGGCGGCCACTGCGATCCCAGGCCACAGCCCTCCTCAGTTTCCCAGGCAAAGGTGAGCCACCCGTTCTCTGAGGCCCCCAAGGGCAGAACACACCTCCCAGACAAGCCAAGTGCCAGGGCAGGGCTTCTGCAAGCCTGAAAGCTGATCTACCCCCCTACCACCTGCAAGAAGCATTACCACCCAGCTCATACAGTCACATTACAGAGGGTGGGGGGAGCACCTTGCTTCTTTCAGAATCTCCTGTCTTATCCCTGATGACTGCAGAGGCCTGGGTCTCTGAGGGCTTCTTTGCTCCACTCCTTATGTAAATGTGCAAAGGGGAGGAAGCGTGGGCCAGGCTTTGGCATCCGGTATCTCCGTGTTGATACCTTAGGGACTTGAAATCGGAAGAATCCCATCCTAACGCTTTGTTATACTCCTTTGAAGAGAGCTGCTGTAACACCAAGAGGCCGGTCCTCTGCAGTTCCAGAGAGACGGCATTTGCTCAGAAGAGGATGAGTCCCAGGTGGCAGCACATGTATCCGGGAGGACTCCAGGGAAGAATTCTCTGCCCAGTTGCCTTCCCTTCCATCCCACACTCAACTTTAAGACACAAGTGTCCAAAACAGAATGCTGTGCCTAGATTCTCAGGCGGGTGCAGACATTTTAATGGGCAAGATTCGAAAAACAGCCGGATGCGGTGGCTCACACCTATAATCCCAGCTCTCTGGGAGGCTGAGGTGGGTGGATCAGATAAGTTCAGGAGTTTGAGACCAGCCTGAGCAAGAGTGACACCCTAATTGAAGAAGAAAAAATACCTGGGTGTTGTGGCGGGCACCTGTAGTACCAGCTATTTGGGAGGCTGAGGCAAGAGGATCTCTTAAGCCCCAGTTTGAGGTTGTTGTGAGCTGTGAAGCCACCGCACTTTACTGGAAGTAAGAAAGTAAGACTCTCAAAAAAAAGTTGAAAAAACAAATCATTCCAGTTCAGTCTTTAGTTAATGACCTAGTACCCAAAATGAGGGATTTCCAGAAATTCAATACTTGTCAATAAGCACAGGTGTCGGCAGATATCTTTAATCTGGTGCAAAGTTGCTGACTAAACAACATCTATGCCTTCTCTGAATCATTGGCTTCATGAACCCTGAAGTCCCTTAAGGCCCTGGACCTTCTTGTGGCCTCGGAGCACCACTTCCGGCCTAGCGCTGAGCAGAGGTTCATTCCCCAGGGCTCACTCGAGCCTGAGAACACGGCATCTGCCATGGTTGTCAGTGTGCACGGCTCGTCTTCTCGCCCAGTGAAAGACAGACGAACAAACAAAGCTCCTTCAGGACACAACCTCCCACACTGGCCATTCTCACTGTCCTGCTCTTCCGACCACCCTCCGTCCCAAATCCCTCCTCCGCCATTTAACACTCATGGGTTGGTCCACTTGGCTCAAAGAAGGCATATAATGTCCTGAAATGGAACACTGTTTCATTTGTTTTACATTCTCTTTGACAATAAAAAAAATATAAAGTTCAATTTACCAGGATTTAAGTCTCTGAATCTGCCCATGATACTACATATAATCAAGCAACTGTGTATTTTTGTTTCAGAAAACAGCTTATAAAATGAGGTGTGGGAATTAACAGTATATGAGTGTGTGTCTCATTTACTGTTGTTGAATTCCCAAGAGCAATGCTGCCCAACACCGCCAGCACGTGTGACAGGCAGCTGCTCCAGTTTACCAGACGAAACACCTGTCGTCACCGTGTCCATGCAATCTTGTCCATACTGACAATAAAAAATAGCTTTGTTGTTTGAAATCAACATTGAAGCAGATATTCTGTATTTTTACTTGCTAAATCTGGAAACCCTAGGCTATTTACATTAAGATGAATTAAAATTATGTTTTGCCATTCATATGAATGTGTAGGTGATTATATTTTGATTTCATAGTACTATTGACTACATTGGATACTTTTTCTTCCATTCTTGAGATACTTTACTAAGAAGAACATCCAGAAATTAGAAGGGGAGAGGAGAGAGAGGGGAGGGGAGGGGGAACAGGGACGGGTATCTGGGAGGGACCTCACCTAATGTACTGATGCAATGGTAGATTTCAAACTATTAAGAAATGAGTATAATTGTGATGGATGAGTTACTTAGTTCAATGTAAGCATTTCACATTGTATATCAAAGAAGTACATGGAACCCCATAAATGCATCAATGTACAAAGTTATGATTTAATAAAAAATAATAAAAAGAAAGATGAATTAAAATTAAATAAAACCAGAAATTTGGTGTGTCAATTATACCAGCCATAAGTCAAGTACAATGGTCACATGGAGTGTATGTCCACTGGAGACACAGAACATCTCCACCACTGCAGACAGGCCCAAGGACCCCTGAAACTCCCAAAATAAAGATTAAGCAAGCAAGCAAGCAAACAAACAAACAACAAACACACACACATATGTATACATATACACACATATAATTTAAAAAATAACAAATCATATTTTTCTAAAGAACACTGATATAGAACTTTTTACATTTAAAAAATAAAGTATAATAATAGGAATATAATCACTGTAAACACCCCCATTACTGTTAATAATAATGGCCCCGATGTGCAGCTCCTGCTCTCCTGATTATCTCTAACCGTGTTCTCATATCAGTTTCATTTCAGTCTGATGACACAGGTGCTGTGACCAGGTGCATTTTGTCCCTATGAAGACTGACACTCAAAGTAGTACATTAACTTCCCCAAGGCTATGGAGATACTAGGTGTGGCCCCGAGAGTGAAGTGCAGGCAGCCGACCCCAGCCTCCAGGCGTAAACCACTCCCGCACCTGATATTAACAAGAGTTCAAAACCCTATAGCAGAGACACCAGCTAGGATTCCACTCCAGCTACGGACAGGCTGAGCATTAGCAAATTTGAATTATATGCCCTTTTGGTTAAAATAGATAAGTGTTAAACAAACCCAGAAATCCCAGCTATAGAAAAATATATATAATAACTATGTTTTGAACAGAATAAAATGCCTCAGACATGCATGGCAAAGCTCTTTTCAAATGTTTTTAGAGCTTAATAGAAAAAATAAAAAAATGATAAGGAATGGTAATTCTAAGGCAGCCATTCAAAGAAAACAAAAGCAGACTTTTTTCTGTACATATGAAAGATATTTTAAGGAAAAAACCCAGAGGTAGTGCCAAAGGCACCCTATCTCTACCGTTTCACACCTCAGGTCCAGGCAACCCCACCTCCAAAGATGGCAGCCCCCTTGCCTAAGAAATGGACTAGAAATTTCCACCCGCAGGAGGACTCTGCTCAGAATGTGGAGGTCAGAGGCAGAGGTTGGCAGAAACGCGGCTCTCGGGTCGCGTGACATAACTGCATTACCTAATGGAAATGTCACCAAAGTGCAGAGACACAAATCTCCAAATGGAGGTCACTGGGAAGAGGATGGTAATGAGGAGAAGCAGGAGGCAGGAGAAGGGCAAACGGCACAGGACACAGGACACGGAGATCCGAAGGGAAGCCGAGGACGCTGACCTGGCACGGCCTGGGGAGAAGGCTGACCGCACAGCTCCCTCCCTGAGCAGACTTTTTCTGTACTCACCGTGACAGCTCCAGAGGGAAGTCGTCCTGCCTCGAGGCCCAGCCAGGCTGGGATGGGCACCTGCTGCGGTCCTCACCCCCCGCCAGCACACCCCCTCCTTCCATCTCTTGTTCTTCTCATCTGCTCTCCCTCCCCCAGCCCCCTCGCCTTCTCCTTTCTTGCCTTCCCTTTATTGAGACCTTACTGCTTACATATTATGATTATGAGTTTTAATAACTGCTAAGACATAATCCAAAATGTTTGACCAATTTTTGGTTGTTTTAGAATCTTAGTAACTAAAGAATCACACTGGCATTGAGTTTTTGCAGTTACTTTCTGAGAAATAATATTAAGAATTACTTTGGTAATAGGTTGATAATTAAAAGGAATCTACCTTGGTCCTATAGATCTTTACCAAGACAGAATTTCCAGAGATTGGTTTGGGAGCCTAAATTGAAAACCTAAAAATACCCCACAAAGGTATACAGTCATGATTTAACAAAAATTAAGTTAAAAATAATAATATTGAAATACGTAATTTAACAAAATCAGACATCTAAGAGTCATTACAGATTTTTCAAATTCTCCCTGTGAATCTGAGAATGGGACAGTAGTACCAAAAAATAAATACCCATTTCTTCTAGAAAAAGCCTGCCGATTCTCATAAGTCAGTAAGTTATGGCATCGTTAAAAGCATTCCAGGCCCTTCCTCTTAACTTGGCTTTATTTGTTTTCACTCCCTTTTGAAAATTCAAGACATCATCAAAATGATATCTCATAAAGATGGTATATTTTATCTCTAAGTAACCAGACAATACCTCCGGATAGATATATCTAACTTAACTTGCACCATTTCGATGCTGTTATTATTTAAGTCTAGCATCTGAGTAAGAAGGGAACAAGTTATGCAAATCAAAGTTCAAGAAAGGAGCTAAACATATACTAATTGCATTTTGCTATTAAATGTTAGCTGACTTGTTACTCATAGCAATCCTTAAAAATGACACTGTCACTATTTTATTTTTTAAAATGAAGGAATATGAGAGGGAGTTTTAATAAACTATGTAAAAGTGATAATAAAGAAAAAATTGAACTGATATTCTAACCAGTTGTGCTATGTTCCAAAGTCACTTCTAGGCCATTATGCACGTAATATGCTTTAAGAGTTAACGCAGTCAAATCTTCATATGACAGTGTTCACAAACAAAAAGAAAAGAGATGAGAAAGAAGATAAAAGAGAGGGGGGAAAGGAGAGATATAGTGCTTTGATAAGAGGGAAAGGACGTGAATTAGGGAATGTCATAGTCTTAATATGCAGTTCACAAATTCAATATCATCTAAAAATTTCCAGGACTTGACTTCCCCAGGGGGAATTCAATATAGGACATCTGGAATGATAGATTTTCTGAGTATTTGTTATGAGAAGTTAAAGTGGTTTTTGCTTTGTCTCCTGAGGAATTAGTGAGTGACTTGAACTAAAGGAACCATCCAAAATTAAAAGTATTTTGATAAAGTGGAACAGACCAACTGTGTACACTGAAAATGCTCTACTTAAATTTTAGAAAATAAAAACTAAATACGGGGTAAAAATATTGCCTCAGGGTAGGGCAGAGTGCTAGTGGAAAGAACAATGCCCTTTGGACTAGTTAACAAACCCGCTCAGAAGATCACTTTGAAGGAGGGGGTGGGGGTGAGTGGACTGTCTCTAAACGGAGCTTAACCTAAGGCTCAAACGCTGCAGTGGAGAGGAGGAAGAAAGAATGAGAGACAGAAATTCACTTCTTCAGGCTACAGAGCCTTACAGAGCACTTCTAACAGTCACAAAGAAGGTATGCTCACAAAAAGATGGTAAGGGTACAGGCCCCTCGTGCGTTCTTGCAGTGATTGGGAAAATTCATTTAGCTTTACATAAATGTCAGCCAAGAACTCATTATCATTGAGTTGAATTGTGTCACCCCCGAAATGTACATGTTGAAGTATTTCAGAATTTGAACTTACTCTGCAAATTCAGTGGTCAAGTTAATATGGGGTGGTACTGGAATAGGGTGGGCCCCAATCCAATATGGCGTCATTATCAAAGGAAAAATTTGGACTCAGATGCAAGCACGGTGAGAACCCAAGAGATGATGAAGGCGGAGACTAGAGAGACACTTCTAAGAGCCAAGGAATGCCATATATTTTCAGAAAATGACAACAAGCTAGGAGAGAAGAAGAAAGATTCTCCATCACGACCTCATAAGGAACCAACTCTCCTGACACCTTGATCTCGGACTTGTCAGAACCCAGAACCATGAGACAATAAATTTCTACTTTTCCATTCACTTAGTTGGTGGGAGTTGGTTACAGCAGCCCTAGGAATGTAATAAGGTGACCCACCGTGTACTTTATTTCTAATTATCTATATGGACTGAATCAGATTCTAAAGCCAAGGCCCTCCGCATGTCAAAATCAGAGTAAAAAGAAGAGGACATCCTCCAACTCACAGAGTCCAGCTTTTCTTAACGTAATTTTTTCAAAGTCAAGTGCGGTAACAAATTAGCAAATGTATAATGGCAAAGGAAAATATACAAAACCCATTTCTTCTATACTATATAACTTATTCACAAATATTGCAAAGGAATGTTATGCTTTTTTCTATGATTTTATGCTAAACTCCACTAATGTGAACATTATTAAAAGTTACACAAATAAATAAAAACAAGGTAAAAATATCATAAACAACATTTTGCAAAACAAAGCATAAAGTCCAAAAATAACAAAATATCTATGTGAATAAAACATAAATATCTACATAAATAAAACAAACATGATATGTATATAGATAGATAGATAGATAGATAGAGATATATAGCTTCAAGGTAGCCATGATTTTGTTTTCATTATTGTTTAATAAATTGTAAAATATTAGCTAAAGCTTTATTGTACTTGTTCATTTTGTAGATTAATAAAATGTCTTCC
>CAUYON010141053.1:0-22272 GCA_963573935.1 Arctocebus calabarensis
AGTCCCAGCTACTCGGGAGGCTGAGGCAAGAGAATCGCTTGAGCCCAAGAGCTGGAGGTTGCTGTGAGCAGTGTGACGCCACGGCACTCTACCCAGGGCGATAAAGTGAGACTCTGTCTCTACAAAAAAAAAAAAAAAAAAGTCACATGAGTCTGGGCAAGTGGCTTTTCAGAGCTTTTGCCTCCTCAGCTGTAAGCTGGACACCTTGGAATGTTTGTGTGAGAATCTAGATACTCTAAGTAACAGTGTCTTGAGGATGAAGGAGGCAGCCCCAAGTCAGGGCAAGACTGAGGCAGGCCCCTAGGGTAAAAGGGGCTGGTGTGTGTGTGTCTCCTCTCAGGGGGACCATTATCTTTGTTGTGTGTGTGAGGCAGTGTGTGTGAGGCTATCAGATCCCATCCATAAAACAGGGCTAATACTGCACCATTCATGAAAAGGATGGCCAAGGCTCTACAGGTCCGTGGCCCACAGCAAGATTGCTCTGTGACCTGGAGCCAGACACCGGGCAGGACTCCCCGCCGAGCCGCCCTCCGCTCCCGGATGCGCGGGGTCCACCCCGCCCCACCCCCACCGCCACCCCCTCGGCAAGGCCCGGGAGCTTCCCGGCAGCCCCAAGCCCTGGTGTGGCCCAGCCGCCGCCCGGGCCCTCCCCCCGCATTAGCTCTTAAGCTATGCAAATAGACATCGGAGGGAGCCCTGTTTAAAGTATTTAGACGAAATGAAAAAAGGCTTTCATCGGCACTAATGAGCCATTCAGGATGTCTCCCCGGTGGATTCTCTCCCACTCCCGCCTCCTGGCCCGCGCAGCCCCCCTGTGGCCCCTCTTGGGATTGGAGGCCCCTTCCCTCATCCCCAGGCTGGAACTCGCAGGCAGGGCCAGTTTCCCTGCCCCCTTTCCTAGGGCTTGGCAAGGTGAGGGGAGAGATGAGGGTCCGGGTACCCCAACCCCGCCAGATCCGGATCGGGTTGGGGGGGTAGCCCAACCTGTGTTTAGAGGAAGCTGTAAGGACTGGGGCCTCCTCTAGCGTCCAGGATGTTAAGTGTTAGGGTGCCTGTCTTAAATTTGGGGAAATTGAGGCTCACTGAGGCCCAGGAATCTGCACAGGATCACAGTGCTGGTGTGCAGTGGCACTGGAGTCATCATGCAGTGCCCCTGCCTGGGGAAACTGCCATACCAGGCAGTGGTGCCACCTCAGAGCCAGCCGACCTGCCCCCCTCAGTGCTATTGTTTCTATAGAAATTTCTGTACCAGGCAGCCACAAAATCTCATATTTCAATCTCCAGTCTATACTCACTACTTGTGTGACCTCGGCAGGGAGCTGTCCACTTGAGCCTGTCTCATCTGTGGAGTGAAGACATACTGGGTTTAGGGAGGGTTCATGTGCAGGATAAACCCACTCTATCCTATCGACTCTATCCATTGCACAGATGGGTGGGGCTGCCTGACACTGTGGCAGGCTCTGAAGAGGTGCTAGGCATTTCCCCTTTAGGGAGGCAGGCACAGTAACCAGTAAAGGAAGAGGCCCCCAAATTCTGGGATGAGTTCTGGCTGCTCCCCACCTCATGGCAACACCAACACTCAGCTTGGGGAAGGGGTGTGACAGCATGTTAGTACAGGGGGGCTTGAGGGATATAGTGGACCAGGAGCCCACTCCTCTGGGTTCTGGAGGTTAAGTTGGCCCAGCATTGGGAGAATGAGAATTTAATGGGATCCATTTATTATCCCATAAAAGTTAATGAGTTTATTCTGGAGGTTCCCTGGCCCCTTTCAAGTTTTAATAGGGGATTAGTTAGGGCCTGGTCCCTGCAGACCCCTATTATCCCAGAACCCCAGGGATACGTGCCCCCCCCAGTCAGAATTGGTCTCCACAAGGACAGTTCCACTGGGCCCATCACTGCCCTCTGTACTGAGTAGCCTGAGCCAGAGGCTGGGATGGCCACATAGGGCCAGTCCTATGGTCTGAAGCCCAGTTCTAGAGGTTTCTGATTCCATGTGCTGCTGAAATAGTTACCCTTACCACGTCCAGCATCTGAGGTAGGTTTGCTGCTGTCTGACTACTTGTATTGACAGAGAAGGGACTATAACTCCCATAAGACATGTGGGGAAACTGAGGTACAGAACTGGAGGATGGATCATCCAAGGTCACGGAGAAACTGGCAGAGACAGGATGGACATGGACACATTCTGTCTCCTGTGGTCTGGAGCCAGGCGGCTGGGGCTGGTAACAGCTGCCATTCACTTACTCATTGCTCACTGTGCAGTCAGCACTCCTGTAAATAATTTCTCATCCTTCCTTCACTCCAGGGAACTTTGGACCATTATACCAAGAAGTGATGACATTGGGGCCCAGAATGGTTATACAACTTCTCGAAGGCCACACAGCTAAATGAGTGACAAAGCCTGGGACTAGAAGCCAGAGCTCCATAGCTGGGCTCTGTCCAGTGCTCCCAGTAGCTTCCAGCTGTAGTGCTTGGGGCTGCCTGTCTCTCTTCCAACCTGGATGTCCGGAACCCTGCAGCTTATGGTGATGGGGAACGAAGTCCTGGTGGTGTTCTCAAGGGCAGTTGCTGGGGTGGGCACAAAGATATACTCAAAGGGAACTTTTCATTGCCAGAGCAGGTGCCTTCCCCCTTTTTGCCCTACGTGTTCACGTGATTCCATCCTCTTGCTTTGGCTTTTCTCTCCTTTGTCTCTGCAAACCCTCCCCATTCTTGAAGACTCAGTTCCTATGTTCCCTTTGGAGCTGCCTGTTCCTCCTCTTGACCTCCTGGGGGCACTTCCTGGTGGGAAGTCAACCATACATGGATGGCTTATGTATTAGGGCAAGCGCTCAGCATTAGGTTTCTCTCTCCCCATTTCTCTACCCCCAAATAGTGACCTCTCGTGCTGGGCACAGCAGGGTGGGCTCAGGACACATAGTTTCCAAGCCCAGATTCTGCCTATTTGCACACTCAGAAGGCATCCTGCTCTCCAGTGCACCTGGCTCTTGGCCATAGGGGTGGGCAGGGGAGGGCAGGGTGTGTCCTACAGGGAGAAGACAGGCAACCAGCTCTTGGCAAGGTCCCAGCACAGCCCCAACTGGCAGTTGATGGGGAGTGTCTGTTGGCACAAGTTGGCGGGTCACCTGCCCCAGACTACCCTCTCTTCCCCTGCTACTGACCATGTCCATCACACTCTCAGGAGTGTGACCATTTCCACCATGCTCTTTTTCCTGGTCACCCTCTGCAGTCCAGTCAAATTTGAATTGCAAATATGAATGGGGGCCCCTCCTCTTGGCCGGGCTCCAAGAGAGGCAGTGGCTACTTCCCAGAATCTGAGTCCTTTGTAAGCATTTCATCCCTCCCTCATTTACCCAGGAGGAAACTGAGCCCAGAGGGTTTTCCTAGGTCACACAGAAAATTTAGGCCATGTTGGAGCTCAAAAGGCATTTGGCCCAACTGCTCTGAGCAGTGAACCCTCCACTGCTTCTGGGGCTATCTACCATCTATCTGTAGGCATATCTCCAAGGGTGGAGCACTCACTGCCTCCTGAGCTGTCCTGGAGAGGGGTAGGGGGTAACTGTGGACTTCAGAATCTCTAAAGTTAGGGTCTTACTCCCAGATGGAGAAAGCATGGGTAGAGGTAGTGGACACCAGCCAGGACCTGGGCCACCCCATCCTGGTCTCCCCTATAATAGGCCAGGTCCTTCTGCACAAGTCATTTCTTCAATGTGATCATCCATATTCCCATCAGTAAAACAGAGAGAGTATCTAAAGGCCCTTCCCTTCTCACATTCCAGGATGCAATGAACTATGCAGGACTCTGTGAATAAAAATATTGAACACTACTATTTACTGAGCATTTAATATATGCCCAGCAACACTTCCCCCCCGCCCCCATAGGGTCTCACTCTGTTTCCCAGGCTGGAATGCAGTGGTACGATCATAGCTTACTCTAGCCTCAAACTCCTGGGCTCTCAAGAAATCCTCTTTTTTTTTTTTTTTGTGGAGACAGAGTCTATCGCACTCGGTGGAGTGCTGTGGAGTCACAGCTCACAGCAACCTCCAGCTCTTGGGTTCAAGTGATTCTCTTGCCTCAGCCTCCCAAGTAGCCGGGACTACAGGCGCCCACCACAGCGCCCGGCTAATTTTTTTTTTTTTATGCAGTTCGACCAGGGCCGGGTTAGAACCCACAGCCCTATGGTATATGGGGTCGGCGCCCTACTCGCTGAGCCACAGGCGCCACCCAAGAAATCCTCTTGAATAGCCTCTTGGGTAGCTGAGACTATAGGCAAATGCCACCACATCTGGCTGATTTTTTTTTTGTAGAGACAGAGTCTCACTTTATCACCCTCGGTAGAGTGCCGTGGCATCACACAGCTCACAGCAACCTCCAGCCCCTGGGCTTAGGCGATTCTCTTGTCTCAGCCTCCCGAGTAGCTGGGACTACAGGCGCCCGCCACAACTCCCAGCTATTTTTTGTTTTGCAGTTCGGCCGAGGCTGGGCTTGAACCCGCCACCTTCGGTATATGGGACCGGGGCCCTACTCTCTGAGCCACAGGCACCGCCCCATATCTGGCTAACTTTTAATTTTTTTTTTTATAGAGATACGGTTTTGCTATGTTGTCCAGGCTGGTCTGAAATTCCTGGCCTCAAGTGATTCTCCCATCTTGGCCCCACAAAGTGCTAGGATTGTAGGTGTGAGCCACCATGCCCAGCCCCTAGCAGCATTTTAAGTGCTTTATCAAAATTAACTCTCATAAAAACTCTATGAGATGTGGACTTTAATGTATTATCCCATCATATAAATGAGGAAACTGCCACCCAGGGAAGTTTACTAGTTTAGATATGTCAGATTCAAATTTGAGTTGTCTAGCCAAAGAGTGGCACTGTCCAATACAATGATGGAAATGTTTATACTCTACATGTCCAAAAATGGTAGCCACACATGACTATTGACCACTCGAAATGAGGCTAGTGAGAATGAGGAACTAAATTTGAAATTTTAGTTCATGTCAAGGAGTGTCCATCAAAATAACCACTTACGGCTTGGCGCCTGTGGCTCATCAGGCTAAGGCGCCAGACACGTACACCTGAGCTGGCGGGTTCAAATCCAGCCCAGGCCACCAAATAACAATGACAGCTGCAACCAAAAAATGGCCAGGCGTTGTGGTGGGACCTGTAGTCCCAGCTACTTGGGAGGCAGAGGCAGGAGACTCGCTTGAGCCCAGGAATTGGAGGTTGCTGTGAGCTGTGATTTCATAGCACTCTAACCAGGGTGACAGCTTGAGGCTCTGTCTCAAAAAAAAAAAAGCCACCTGTGGGGTGGTGCCTGTGGCTCAAGGAATAGGGCGCTGGCCCCATAAACCAGAAGTGGTGGGTTCAAACCCGGCTCTGGCCAAAAACTGCCAAAAAAAAAAGCCACCTGTGGTCAGTGGCTACCATAATGGAAAATGCAGTTCCATGACCTGACCTCAACCCCACAGTATTCTTTTTTTTTTTGGAGACAGTCTCATTTAGTTGCCCTTGACAGAGTGCCATGGCATCACAACTAACAGCAACCTCCAACTTCTGAGCTTAGGCGATTCTCTTGCCTCAGCCTCCCGAGTAGGTGGGACTACAGACGCCCACCACAATGCCCAGTTATTTTTTGTTGTTGTTGCAGTTTGGCCGGGGCTGGGTACGAACCCACTACCCTCGGTATATGGGGCGGGCACCCTACTCACTGAGCCACAGGTGCCGCCAACCCCACAGTTTCACCACCTCTCAGGAGGGAAGACCCTAGACTGGGGTCCTGGAAAAGAGTTAAGATAAGGTGTCTGCTCCCCTCCCTTTGGGCCTGGAGTTGAGCAGGGAGGGATCATAGGGAGCTCCAGCACTTCTTTAGGTTTTTCATTAAGGCCTCAGGAGAGCTGTGTCTACCAGCCAGTCATTCCTCAGAGAGGATTAGTGTCACCCACTAATGATGTTGTCTGCTTTCCAACCTTGGTGCAGCACTGGTGTTCTGAGGGTTGAGTGTTTGATGGGCAATTTTGGAAACTCAGGCAGTGCCAGTTTAGGAGGGCTTTGTGGGTGGAGGACAGCCATGAACAATCACCCTTGTGTGATTTGCCCTTGAGTGATTTGGCCCAAAAGGGCTCCATGGGAATGCCTGTTGTGCTCTAGGGACTTGCCTCAGCCTCACTGCTACTCAGCAGCACAGAGGGCAGGGTGTTGCCTGGCTGCTACCCCAGGGCAGTCTGAGAGCAGCTCAGGCATTTACTGAGTGCCCAGTATGGGCTGGGCATGTACTTCCTTTCACCCAAGTGGCAGCCCTTTGTGCTTGGAATCAGTTTTTTGCACTTTGCATATGAAGAACCTAAGGCTGAGAGGCAAAGTGAATCATCCTAGTTCATACAGAGGGAAAGTGGCAATTAAGGGGTTGAACTGGGTACGTCTGTTCTATAGCCAGGGATCAAAATTTCTACAACATTGCTTGCTCCTTCCTGTGAGCATGTGTGTGTGTATGCATGTGCGCATGTATGAGTATGTGGGCAGGTGGGTGTTCATGAGCTGGGCATGTGAGTGTGCAGGTCCAAACACATGCTTGGGCCACAAGTCACTACCATACGTCCTTGCCCATGGACACCATACCTGGAACCTGTCTTCACACAGTCCTTAAGACCAGAAGGCCATACTCTACAAAGAAAAGAAACACTTCTCCCCAGGAAGGCTCCTATGCCCCTTCCTGTTCACTCTGCACCTCCTTGGACCCTAACAACATGACCCTTCACAGAGTCTCTTCATGGACAAGCCCTCAGGCTCTGGGTAAGTGGGGGAGGAGAGACGCTGGTCTGGGCCGGTCCTCTTTGTCCGACTGTTGCCTCTCTCCCTTGTGGCTGTGACCTGGGGCACAGGGTAGAGGGAGCTCCTGGCTAACTGCTGTATTCTCCGCTTTCCAATTTAAAATCTAATATGGTCTCACCACTGCAGAGCTGGGGGCTGGAGAGGTGATTAATGAGGCCTCTGCTACAGCATCACCTGCTCTACACCTTCCCCTGTGGCCCTGTGTTACCCCCTCCTGTCTGCCTGCTGGCCTGGGGACCTGAGGGCCCTAGCCCTGCCTGCCCGCAGTTCCTGGCACTGGGCAGGTGGCACAGGAGCTGGGGGGGCCTGGAGTGGGTTTAAGGGAAGAGGAAGGAACTGACTTTGGAGGCAGGGATAGTAGAGCTGACCCCAGCTCCTAAAGCGGGCTGGAAGGAACAGGAGGAGCAGCAGGGGCCCCTTGGAGTCACCCCCCTTGCCAGTCTGATAACGAATCAGTCTGCTTTACCTCAGCCTGATTACATCAACTCCCGGCTGTGTGGCTAGAACAGGGGTGTAGGTAGGGATGGGAATAGGAGCCCGGCTTCCTCCTATCCCTGGAGGGGGTTCCGTCCGGCAGCCTCTTCTGTCCATCTGCTACCAGTAGGCCCCTTCTCCTGCCTGTGTTAGGCAGGAGGCAGAAGAACAAGGAACCACCCACTGGTCCCAAGGTGGAAGTGTGGAGTGAGTGGGCAGAGGAATGGGTGCTCAGGCCACAGCCCTCCCCCTACGCTCTGCCTGCCGCTTCCACCCTCACTGTGTCAGCAGCAGAGAGCGTATTTCTCGGAGTGGAAAACCTTGGAAATGTCAGCCAGGATGAGGAATGCTGTGGAGACATGAACTGCATTCTCCCTGTTGCCCGGAGCCAGTACCAGGGCCAGCTCAGGACAGGGGTTGGTCTAGGGAGGAATAGCATTCCCCCAGACTGTCCCTGCTCCCGCAGGTGGCTCCAGATCCCCACCCAGGACAGTGCCTTCTAACCGTAGAGCCCTGTGAGATAGGGCTATACAGTGGCAGGAACTGAGAGCAGGTGTCTTTTTGGCCCCAGACCAGACTCACCCACCCCCTATAGTTCAAAAGCCACCACCACTGGGACTATTCCCAGAACCTGTGTCCACTTTTGAGCTGAATCATTAGCCTGGCAACCCCAAGATTCTGTGGCCTTTGGGTCAGATAAGGGCTTATTTTGTGCCCCAGGGCTAGAGTCACCTCCTGACCTTGTGATCTTTGCCCTGTGGCTGCTTTTGTTTTCTGCATCTGGGGGAGCTTGGCTGGGGATGGAAGGACCCTGGACCCAGTCCCCTGGTCTACCCTGGTATTGAGGGAGGCCCTGGCCACTTCTCACCCTCGAGGTCTCTAGGGTGATTGTTCTTAGCTGTGGAAGCTGAGGAGGCTGGCAAGGCCTTGGCAGAAGTCTGGTTCTAGTGTGGAGGTAGCTCTGCCCTGGCAGGCTCTGTGACCTTGGGCTTGTCCTGCCTTTTCTGGGCTTGTGTGGTTTTTCATTACTTGGTTCCTGACATTTTAGAGAATCTTTGGGTGTGTGGGACCAAGGCATGGCCCCACTATTGTCAGTGCCTGACCCAGAGGCTGATGGAGGCTCCAGGTGGGAAGGGGCTTGGCAGGGTGAAGGACAGTGCTCTGTGTACTTGTCATTTCCTTCTGTGTGCACTGGAGCCCATCTCCTTGTCTCCATCTGCTCGGAATCTGGAGGGCTAGGCTGTGTATGCATGTGGGCTTGCAAGCGTATTTGCGTGCGTGGATGGGGGGGCACCAGGTGGGAGTAGGGGATGGAGGTGTAATAAAAGGACCCAGAGGGAGTGCCCACATTTCTGGGCACCTGCAGTATGCCAGGCTCTGTGCTGCCCCTTCACCTACACTGTCCGATTAAGCCTCACCATCCCACAGGTAAAGAAACCGATCAAAGAGGTGTATGACCTGTGGGAGGTGGGTTAGCTATGCCTGGGAGGTAGATCCCTGGGCTCTGCTGAGACAGGACAGATGCAGGAATGAAAGCCCCTGAAAGCAAAGCCAGCAAAGCCCAGAAGGCAGACACCCCCTCTGAGGCAGGCCAGGGCTGCCTCCCTTCTTGATCCCTCAGGTCAGGCCCCTTGGACTACTCCACCCTTCCGCCTCCCTGCTGGCACCAGTTTCCAGAGCAGCTGGGGCAATGATGGGGGTAGGGCTTCCAGGGGCCCCAAAGATCTAGAGGGTAGTGAACTGCAGCATGGGCCTGAAGCCCCAGTGGGAAGTGCAAGGGCAGTCCCAGGCATCCCTGAATGGGTAACTTCATCCAGGTACGCCTCCCTTCTTCCACATTCTGACACTTTGAGTCCCTTTCTGCCTCTCCCAGCTTCTGTGCGGAAGACTTGGGAGCTCCAGCCTTATTTCCAATGGCATGGGGAGGAGTCACCAGGGGCCTTGGCTCTGTCTTTAGGGACTTAGTGAGGTGAGGGGGGCAGGGTAGAGGGAGGGCAGCCTGAAACCTTCCCTCAGCCCCAGGCAGTAGGGTGGAGTCAACCTGCTCCAAGGTGTGGACCCTGCACCTGTGGACTAACCCAGGCTCCCCTGCTTCTGAGGCCTGTGGGACTCAGGGAGGGGCCACACCTCTCAGTACTCCAGCTCATGAGGCTCCCCAGGCTTGGCCTATCCCTCTATTTCCCCAACACGCCTGAGTGGAGGAAGGGAGGGGTACATAACTGCTAAAAATAGCAGCAGTAGCTCCAGCTATGCCTCTCCTTGAGGGGTCAGTGGAGCCCAAGATTGGGAAGGAGAGAGTGGAATGGCTGCAGGCAGCGGAGAGACTAGCCTGAGCTGGGGCTTACTGTGCTCATGCCTAAGCCACAGCTCCAGGATGCAGGGACATATGAACACAGACACCGCAGACGGATGAACAAGGCAAGCAGAGATAGACACGGACACAGCTACATGCACATGTGTGGCTTTTTCTCCAGAACCCCAGGAACATCGGATGGGCCAAGCTGCATGGTCCCCGATGCTTCAGGCCTCTTCTCTGCCTCAACCTTGCTTTGACCTCCAAGGACCACACCACACTGGGTGTATGGACCTTAGGGAGAGAGCCCTCAGCCTTGCTCCCCACTCCTCTAGTCTCTGTGTGAGGTACCGGGCGAGGAAGGCCCAATGGCACCAGAGGTGGCGTCAGGGGGGGGGTACAGGCATAAGCACAGAGCGGAATTAGGGCACCACCCAGTGGCTAGGCCTCAAGAGCACCATCCTGGCCTGAGCAACAGGCAGTGAGGGGTGTGGGAGCGATGTGACTGGATCCAGTGAGCCAGGAGTAGCCCTCTACCAGAGATGGGAGGGCAGTGGGGGAAGGGCACAGGGCTTCTAGTAAGTAAATGCATGAATGACCTCTCTCCTGTGTGTCTTGTTTGAATTCGATTTTTTTTGAGACAGAGTTTCATTATGTTGCCCTGGGTAGAGTGCTGTGGCCTCACAGCTCACAGCAGCTTGAAACTCTTGGGCTTAAGTGATTCTCTTGCCTCAGCTTCCCAAGTAGCTGGGACTACAGGCGCCCGCAATGTCCGGCTATTTTTTTGTTGTAGTTGTCACTGTTGTTTGGCAGGCCCAGGCTGGATTCGAACCTGCCAGCTCTGGTGTATGTGGCTGGCGCCCCAACTGCTGAGCTATGGGCGCCAAGCCTGTGTATCTTGTTGATCTCAGTTTCATACCCTTACCTGAAGATGCCGGGGGTGGGGGGGCTTTTTGGTCCACAAAATGTAACTCTATCTCTCACCCTTCCTCTAACCAGCCAGAAAATAGGGCCTCATGACGGGAAGGGGCCTGCCAGCTGCTGGACCAGATGTTTCAAATCACCAGCCTATCCGGATGTTAATGACATCTAAGACAGTGTCCACCAGAGCAACCACCCAGAGTGAAACCCCTTAGAACAGTGATTCTCAACCTTCCTAATGCTGCGAACCTTTAATATAGTTGCTGTGGGTCGCAACCCACAGGTTGAGAACCGCTGCCTTAGAAGCACCCTGAACCCAACCTTCATCCCTATGCATTGCTAGGTTCACCCCTACCCTGCCTCAGAGCCTGGCCCTGGACTGCCGGGGCAAATGATTCAGCCTCACTAGTGACTTCCTTTGATGCTGATGCTGTTTCATGAAAGAGGTAGGACAGGTACAGGAGCCATGAATTCCCAAGGAAACTGAGGCACAAAGAGGTGACACAACTTGCCCAAGTTTGCCCAGCCAGGAATAACCAGTGCTGGGTGTAAACAGGTGGTGGGGCGGGTGCTGGTGTCCTGGCTAGCTCTTCTTATCATGTTCTTCCTTTGGCACTGGCCCCTCCTCCCTGAGGCATAATTTGGCTCCTCACACTGCCTGGCACCCCACCCCCAGGCTCTGGGACTCCTTAGGCACCTGCTTGCTGGTGGGACTCAGGCCAGACGCTCCAGCAGGTGGCTGCTAGGGGCACAAAGGAGCTGGTGCTCAGCTGCTGAGCTGGGAGGGAGGGAGAGGCTATGGGGAGGAAGGAGGGATCTGGGCTGGAAGTGAGGAGGGGCAGGGTCTGCTGCCGGTGCCTTTAATGAGCAGCCAGCAAACAGCATGCAAATGAGCATCTGAGGGGGCTCAGTGGTTCAGGCACTTTTGACACCCCCCTCCAAGTTCTTTTCTCCCAGCCTGATGACCAGCTAGAGGGAGGGACATTAAGGTAGAGAGAAGAGCCTGTGGGGAGAAGAGTAGAGGACTGCAGGAGATGCTGAGGTTGATGCCAGGGTGTCAGGATGCTGGCTGAGCCCCTGTGAGCAGTAAAGCAGGAGGAGGGGAGAGAGAGAAAAGGCAGAAGAAGGGTAAGAGGGAGAAGGGGGAGGCCCACTGTTTGGTTTCTGAAGCACATGTGGTTTGGTGGCAGGAAGTACCTTGCACCTGCCCTGCCTTGTTAGGGGTTAGGGGTGCACCAGGACCCAGCAGAGACAGGAAGAGTTGTAGAGCACCTGGCATGGCCTGCTCCAGGGACCACAGAAGCTTACTAGGCCCTTAGAAACCCAAAAAGTGAACTCTTTTGCTACAAATGAGAAATTGAGGCCCCAAATAGTCCCTGGCCAATTCTCCTGTCCTTCTGAAGGCTAGGGTAGTTGGATCATGTAAGTGCTGTTTGGAATCTCATCTGTATCTCATTCTATTAACGTCAGAGTTGCTGGTCTACCTGGAAGGTAATCACAGAAGAGCTTATCAAGAAGGAAAGGCTAGGGTGGCGCCTGTGGCTCATGGAGTGGGGTGCCGGCCCCATATACTGAGGGTGGTGGGTTCAAACCCGGCCTTGGCCGAACTGCAAAACAGAAAAATAGCAGGGCATTGTGGCAGGCACCTGTAATTCCAGCTACTCGGGAGGCTGAGGCAAGAGAATCGCCTAAGCCCAGGACTTGGAGGTTGCTGTGAGCTGTGTGATGCCATGGCACTCCACCAAGGGCGATAAAGTAAGACTCTGTCTCTACAAAAAAAAAAAGAAGAAGAAGAAAAAGGGAAGGCGGCGCCTGTGGCTCAATGAGTAGGGCATCCGCCCCATATACCCCGGGTGGCGGGTTCAAACCTGGCCCCAGCGGAACTGCAAAACAAACCAAAAAAATAGCCAGGCGTTGTGGCAGGTGCCTGTAGTCCCAGCTTGGGAGGCTGAGGCAAGAGAATCGCCTAAGCCCAGGAGTTAGAGGTTCCTATGAGCTGTGTGACGCCACGGCACTCTACCGAGGGCAATAAAGTAAGACTCTGTCTCTACAAAAAAAAAGAAGAGAAGGCTGGGTTGGTTGGCTCACATCTGTAATCCTAGCACTTTGGGAGGCTGAGGCAGGAGGATTAGTTGAGGCTAGGATTTTGAGACCAGCCTGAGCAAGAGCAAAACCCTCTCACTACAAAAAAATAAAAGTAAAAGTCTGAATGTGGGAATACAGGCTTATAGTCCCAGCTACTCAAGTAGGAGGTGGAGGCAGGAAGGCAAGAGGATCACTCGAGCCCAGGAATTTGAGGTTGCAGTGAGCTATGATCATGCCACTGCACTCTACCCAGGCTGACAGAGCAAGACTCTGTCTCAAATAAAACAAAAAAGAGAGGAAGGAGCACCCCTCCAGGTTCCTAAGGGCAAGGATTATGTTGTATTATTGCCTATCAAAGCCCCTGGTGGGGTTGAATAGAGGGTTGTTGAGTGGAGAAAGGATGGGTGGATGAAAGATGGATGGGCTAAGTTCTGGATGGGTAGCACTGAGTATTTGGAAGACAGAGAGAGCCATCTGGGCTGAGTGGTTAGGAAAAGGGGGGATGAGAGAGCTAAAATAAGCAGAAGGATCCAGGATGGCATTCTGGGTGTGGAAAAATGGCTGAACAAAACTATAGAGGTTGGATCAAAAAACACCTGCACAAGGTCTAGGATTCACTCTACCATCCTCACTGCATTTCCCCAATGCCCCCTTCCCATTGCCTACTCAGTCCCTGCTGATCTCCTGGCAGAACCCCTTGTGCCTGATGGGCCCAGCTAGGACCTCCCACCCTAACCCCTCCCTTCTTGCCTGACTGCTTGCCAGCAAGACTACAGATTGCAGCCAGAGACCAGAAGACCCAGATTGTTGTTGGCGAAATAGGCAGGTTTGTGGATTGTTGTTGGAGCAGTGGCAGGTTTGTTTGCTCCAGAGCCCTCTGAGAAATCTCAACAATCAATGGCCAACAACACTCTGCCTGAGGCTGCAGCATTGATCCTCCCTTCTCAGGGCTGCCAGTTGGGTGGCAGGTAGGCAGGTGGAAGGAAGCTAGGGCAGACTTGGGCCTTCCTGCTGGGGGGCTGGTCTTCAGAGGAGGCTGAAAGTAGAAGAGTAGGGCACCCCAGGATGCTGGGACAGGAGTGACTGGTTCTCTTATTCACCAACCCCCAAGAGTTGAAGAGTAAGAGTCACCCAAGGTCATTGACCTCTGATCCAAGACTTCAGGGAGCATAGTTCCAGCACTCTTTCCTGGCCTCCAAGTGTTGGAGAGGTTGTTCTATTCCTTTGCCACTAAAGATTAAGCAATATAGAATGTCCCTAACCTGCAGCAGTAAGGACTGGGAATAAACATCATCAGAGAAGCAATTGCCATCACCAGAAGTGTGCTAGAAGTAAGTTAGGTGCTGGTTATGTCTTGGGTCTGTTAGCAACACGAGCTTGAACTTAGTCTATAAAAGGCAGGTAATAGCTTTTGTCTACTAGAGATGATATGAGGATAAAATGAGCTAATGTATATAAAGTACTTCTGTACAATGCCTGCCACATAGTTGGTACCTAATGAAGTTTGCTGTTATCTTTTTTTTTTTTTTTTTTGAGACAGAGCCTCAAGTTGTCAGCCTGGATAGAGTGCTGTAGCATCACAGCTCACAGCAACCTCCAATTCCCGGGCTCAAGCGAGTCTCTTGCCTCCGCCTCCCAAGTAGCTGGGACGATAGGTGCCCGCTACAATGCCCAGCCATTTTTTGGTTGCAGCCGTTATTGTTGTTTGGTGGGCCCGGGCTGGATTTGAACCCACCAGCTCAGGTGTACGTGGCTGGCACGTTAGCCCGTTGAGCCACAGGCACCGAGCCAGGAGTAGCCTTTTCATGTATTGGCTATGCAGCCCCAGGATGAATGACTTAATCTCTTCAAAACTCAGTTTTCCTATCTTTAAAGTGGGGATAAGTAACCCCTTATTATGAATATTAAATACAAAAGCACATAAAAGGCTTGATCCCGTAACACATGTTTGTGGAATGAATGAATGGCAGAAGGAAATACTCCAAGGCCTGCTTTTTTAGAATCTGTGGACCTGAATTGCTGTGGTCCTGGATGATTCTTAGGCCTCCTCCTCTTCATTGAAGGGCGTGTAGGATCAGAGTTCCCCCAAAAATTTCATGTGGATCCCTCCAAGCTGTGTGAGGGTATCTGAAGCTGAGATGAATGAGGGGGCTGTGGATCCAGATGATATGACATTGTCCCTTTCTTAAGTTCATACAAGGCATTCCTCTCAGCCAGTAGGGATGGTAGGTGCATGCTTTGGGTGGACACTGGGAGAGTCAGGAAGCCTGGGCTCTGGGTACACCTCTGCCAATATCCACCTGTGTAACTCTCATTAATTTATTCAATATGTATCTAATGTCTGCCATTCTAGGCTCTGTGCCAGTGGGGACACAAGCAGTGGTAGCACTATGGGCTGACGGGGGATAGGCTTTAACCACTCAGAATGGCCTTGAGCATCCCACCCCTAAGCCACCTTAGGCTGATGGCGTGACAGCTTAATTCGTAGAAGGAAAAAAACTAAGTAAAGGCTATAATTTACAGTTGGGATAATTGGCCAACTGTTAGGAAAGGGAAAAAATCCTAACATACAATCTATGTAAAAATAGTGTGCTTGCTACGCAAACTCAGCTTCAAGATGCAGTCCCAGCTGCCATGGGCCCACCTCGCCTTTCTAACCAAGCAGCTGACCCTCAACTTTTCCTGAATAAGAATTCTAGAGCTTCCCCAAGACATAGGGGCTGAGTGAAACAGATTGGTGTCCTCTTTTGTGAGTTCAGCCTTGCTGCTGGGGAGAAGTCAACAACAAGGTGCTAGTAACCCAATAAGATGGGGATGCCAAGGGATGGCGGGAGCACAGAGGGGACCAGCCTGAGCAAGAGCAAGAACCCACATCTCTACTAACAATACAAAAATTAGCTGAGTGTCATGGCGAGTACCTATAGTCCCAGCTGCTTGAGAAGCTGAGGCAGGAGGATATCTTCAGCCCAGCAGTTTGAGATTACTGTGAACTAGGCTGATGCCATGGCCATGACATTCTAGCCCAGGCAACAGAGTAAGACTCAAAAAAAAAAAGAATTTCAGATAGGAGGAATGACATGAGCCCAGAAGCTGTTGAGAACTTGGCTAGTTTGGGGAACTGAAGCTGAAACTCCTTTGGCCTGGCTGGATGAGTTGGCTTCCTGGAATTGCCGCTTCCTTTGGAATTGGCCTCAGAGACCTCCTAGTGCCTGCTTTCCACCTCCCAGCTGCAGGCTAGTGCTGGCAGCATTGTTGCCTCTGGAGCCTCTTTCATACAGAACCTGGCCCCTCTCTGAGAGTAGTTCAGTAAGATGGGGACCCAGAAATCTGTAGGACTCTACAAGACCTTTGAGGCCCTGATGTGCACCCACATCTGGCAACCTTACATTGAAGGCTCTGGAAAGTGGAGGCCCAGAGAGGGTAGGGGCATACCTGAGGCACGTGAGAGACTGCGCTCTTCACCATCCGGGCTGAGAGGTTTCTTCACTAGAGTAACCCTTGCCTATGGGCTCTTTTGCACCTTCTTTCTTCCTTTGGGGTATAGTGGAGTACCGAGCCCTGACAGCTCTGCCCAGGTGGGGGCGCAGCATCCCTGAGCAGATCCCAAACTGGCAGGCAGGGCCTGATGGGGTTAGGAGAGGTAGGGAGAAGAAGGACTGAAGGAGGCTGAAGACTGAATGGAGGGAGGGGCTAAGGACGTGGGCTTTCTGATATGACCCCCGCATTCAGGCCACCAGAGTGATGGTGGGCAACAGAAGCCAAGTTTCTAATTAAGCCCAGCTCCTGTATCTCCTGTTTCCCCATTAGCACCCCATGGTGTCCCCAAGGCATTTTAAGCTGCCACTCTGTTGAGGAGGCCGGGATGGCCGCCAGGGCCTGCCAAGCTTGATGAGCTTCAGTTTGTGAGGGGCAAAAAGCCAACTCAGACTTCCCTCTCCTGCATGTGGCAGTCTTTGGGTCCTCTGGTCTCCTCAGAAGCCCAGGGAGGCCTCCTGCCCACCAGGTCAACCTCTAAGGCTCTGAGTGAAGTCCAGGCTCTTCCCTATAAGCTCTTGTCTCCAGCACTACTTCCTGACCCTGAAGTGCGAGGTTGGGAGGCAGGCAGCAGAGTCTAGTGTGAATAGTAGCCCCCAGACTCAGAAATGTGCTGGTAGAATCCAGCACCTTCCCAGGAGTCTACAGGAAACAGCAATTACCACTTAAGGTTAAGGCAGCCCTGGTTTGTTAACCCTTATGGCACTGGGGCTCCTGGAAGCCAAGTCGTTCTTTTCCTTCTTTCCTTCCTCCTCCAGGCACCAACCCCCAGTTCCTGGCAGAGTGAGCAACTCGGACTTCCCACCCCTGGCCCCCTTTTCCCAACACACTCTCAAGTGGAGCTCAGAGAGGTGGAGCGGCAGGTCCAAGGTCACACAGCCAAGAAAGCAGCTTTCTCCCCTGGAGACCCAACCTCACCCCAGTTGCAGCAGCTTCCACCTTCACAATCTCCCCAGGCCACGTTCACACATGCAGAGTTTAATTAACTTTATTGATATTCAGAAATTAGGAGAATGACTAAAGGTAATTGCTCATTAAAAATCATTAAACTGACACAGCAGGCCCTGCATGCACAGCCCCTCCCACACTCCCTTTCCTCCCCACTACAGCAGGATCCCAGAGCAGGAATCACCCACAGGTGGGGAGGACACCCAGCGGCCTACAGAGCCCTTCATGCTTGAGGCCAATTGCACCTTGGAGGCTGCAGGAGGAAGTAGGCGGCCAAGCCTAGGAGTTGGGCTCCAGACGGGTGCAGTCTTGCCCTACCTCTGCAGCTTCCGCCTACCCGGCCTCCTACGGCTCCTGAGCTGCGCCTGGCTGCGTCCTGCAGCCTATGTCCTGCCTATAAGCAAATCTCTGAGTGCCTCGTCTTGAGGCTACAAGTCAGGGAGGCTAAGGGACACATGACTCTGGCTGAAAAGGTTCACAGCCTGAGGTCTGTTCCTCGAGGCTCACTTTTATACAGTCGAGGTGCTCAAGAGCTGCGAGGTGCTGAATGCACTGCTCCCCGATGGGACCACTCAGCATCCCAATGACTGGGCCCTGCAATCCCGCTGAGAAGGGAGGGGCTTCCAGGCAGCCCAGCTCCCATACCCCGGCCCTCTTACCATCAGCTTTGGTACTTTGGGGCTGCTTCCTCCTCTCCCTTGGGAAGTGAAAATAAAGGCCTTCCTCAATAATCAGACCCCTACCCACATACCTCTTGGGCAGGCGGCCCCATGGGCATTGGCAATCCTGGCGGATCAGAAAGGGACACTGGCCAGGGACATCCAGACTCACAGCATTATAATGAGCAGATTCCTCCCAACATGTTGGCCTCCCAGGCAACACCAGCCTTCCTTTTGGAAACCCCTGGTCTCCTTCCAGCCCTGCAGGGAGCTCTGTAGCTGAGGCTGCCTCTGCACACTAGTGGCCTCACACACTCTTCACACCCATTTACTGCTGAGCCCTCACCCAAACATGTGGACCTCCTGAAGTGGAGACACACCGGGACCTGCTACTCCAGACATGCAGGAGCCTGATTACATTCATACTCAGACCCATACATCCACACAGGAGGCCACAGACTAAGTGCCAGGGGATAAACACAGGGCCTGAACCCCAGGGGAGCTGTCCAGCACCAGATACCAGACCAAGACAGATCTACTTTCTCCTCTCCCAGCCCCCAAGGTGAACACACAGTTCAGAGTTCCTTTCACTGCCAGAGGACAAGCAACGGGCAGCCAAGTGGCAAGGTGAGAACACTGGGCTGTGTGTGAGCGAGCAAGAGACTTAGAGAGGGGGCTTTTGCATCCCTGAGGCTGTAGAAGAAAACTGACATCCAGAGGGGTCGGGTTGGCCCCTGGTGGTTCCACCCTGACCTCTTTCCAGATTTGGAACCATAGAGGTTAGAAACTGCCACCATCTCCCCTCTCCACATCAGGTACTGTGAATCATATGGTAAAGGAGGGTGATTCCCAACTCCCAAGTGCGGTTCCCATGACCCCACCAGCCGACTAGCTGCAGCAGGAGTAGGACCTGGGAATAGCATCAATGAAAGCTTGTTTGAGCTGGGACAGCAGGTCCAGATGAAACTCAGAAACCATCCTTCTTTGGGATACAAAACCCTCACCGTCTCTCCAACGCTCTCTTGCAACCCACTGCATGGCCAAGCTCCCCTCAACCTTAGATTGATGAAGTTGAGGACCAAACTTCCAGAGGAGAGGCTGACGACACATTGGGAGGACTGGTCCTCCGTGCTGCTGTGGGGTGGACAGGGTCCAGGCAGGACAGCAGGCCCGTAGGAGACAGAGATTCAGCCATGCAGGGAGGTGTGTGTGCGTGCAAGGAAAGGATTTCCGGGAGGACAGCGTGTCTATCCCAGGACCACAGCTGCTGCAGCCCAGGGCAGAGTGAGGAGCCGGATAAGGGGCCGAAGTCGCCGCTCATTTCTCCCCATAATTGTACTTTATGTTCCGGTTCTAGTATGACAGAGCCAAAACGGAGGGAGGTCAGCAATGTCCCAACCATGGGTCTAGCCATCATCTGGCCCCGTCCCTCTGCAGTGAGGACGCGAGAAGCCCCGGAACCGGCTGCAAAGTCGAGCGAAGTTTGGCGGGCGGCAGGCGAGGCGGGCCCGCGGGCTGCCAGCCAGACCGTCCCAACTCGCCACCCTGCACCACTCCGCACGCACCCCGGCGCCCCTAGATGCCTGGAGAGTAGCGAGGTAGCGCGCGGGTGAGCGCGTGTGTGCGAGGAGGGGGTGGCGCGATGAATTGCAGCAGAGAAATCCCATTAGATCTGGGGAGATGATTAAAAGCGAGGTCTCGGCCGGGCGCGAATGGCGGGAGCCGTGGCAGCTTCCCGCCCGCGAAGCCCGCGCCCCGCCCGGCTCGGCCGGCGCCGGGGGCAGCGCAGCTGGCGGGGCGCGGTGCTTGTACTGGGCAGCTGGACGCGTGGAGCTGGGCAGCGGGTCCGCTTTTCCCACCCTCAGTATCCTACTCCCGCTCCTCTCTTGCCGCCGGACGCCGGGGTCCCTTACCGTGAGCCAAGAGCGCCAGCAGCGAGGGCAGGAGCAGCAGGGCTGACGGGCGCATGGTGTTGGTTGCAGCCGCGCCCGGGGCCGGGGCCGCGGCGGGAGGGCGCCGGGGTCGGTGGGGCGTGGGCGCTGGGAGAGGTGCAGAGCCGGGTCCGGCCGGGGAGAGGTAGCGGGGCTACTGCCGCCGCCGCCACCGCCGCCGCCAGCGCCTGACAGAATCAGCACCACGGCCAGCGCCTGGCGTCGGCGCCGGGGATCGCCGCGCGGGGCTGGGGGCGGGGGCGCAGGAGGAGCGGCTTACCGTAAACTCTCAAGCAAAGGCGCAGAAGACCCAGCGGCAGGAGCACAGGCTTCCGCGCCACCGCCAGCTCAGGAGAAGGACTGCCCTACTAATGTGGGCACACGGCCCCCGCCCTACTGCTCTGCCCACACCCATCCAAGCCTGCTTCCCCCCCTCCCTTAGCAGCCCGCCAAGGAGGTGGGTTCTATCCCAATTCTTCATGAGAGAGAGCAACCTTCTCCCCACCTATCTCCACCCCATCCTGGTACCTGAGGGCGCCAAAGGGTGACCTGGGAAGACATCGAGATGGAGGCAGCTGGTGAGGCAGCATGCCCTTGTGGCAGCTCCGTCCTGGGCCGATAACGAAGATGGCTTTTGAATGTACAAAGGACAATAAATTATTACTTTGCGCTCAATAAATGCCAGGGCTCCAGGCAGCTGCATCAGCAGCAAACTGTGCTCACAGAAAAGCTTAATTATCCTGATATTATCGTTAAAAGGCAGTGGCACTTGTGTCCTGGGGAGACATTCTTCACTTGGCAGGAGGCAACCCAGGCCAACCTGCCGGTAGCTGAAGGGAGTGTCCTGGGTCCCCACATAGCCCTGGATCTCCAGGACCCTACCTTAGCCCCTCTGCAGGATCAGAGAAACCACAGGGACAGCCAGTCAGCACACACTCTTCGTGTTAATCCTTGTCCAGTTTTCTGGAACTGAAAAATGGGACAGGCATGAGGGATGCTTTCCTGGGGCCATTTTAGATAGAGATTTGCAGGAGTCCCAGGAGAGGAGCCAGAGAAGCTGTGCAACGGAGGGCATCGAAAAATATGCTTCCAGGGCCCTGCTTGGGCTAAAGAGCCCCAACGAGTCACAGGGAGCAAGGGGGCAGTCACGGCTGTGCCATCCCTGGTGGTGCTCTTTAGACTTACAGGTCCATGGGTGGGCTCAGAAGAGTTTCAGTGGACACAATGGAACATGGCCTCATGACTGATGTTATTTTTCCCTGTAAAAGAAGAGGAGGGCTGAACTCTTTTGGCCCCCTAGGAAAAGAGTGGCTTTTTGCTTAGCTCTTTTCACATGAACTTGGCTCCTCCCCAAAGTTTCCAGACCCCAGTCATTGTCTAGTACCCTTCCTGACCTCATACTGGAAGCAGGTGGTAAAATTTCTGCCCTTATGTCAAATTCATTAGTGAGTCTTTGACCCCCCTGAGTCTTCCAGCTCTGCTCATTGGATTCTCTCCAGGTCATCTTGTTGTGGGCTCTAGGGAGCCACCTTGACTGCTGTAAAGAATCTCAGGCAGCAGGCAGGTGGCGGGTGGAATTAGCCGAGGGAGATGCTGGGATTTCTGGATAGTCATTGTGAGAAGTGGTGGAAAAAGAGGGCAATTGAGGCAGTGCCTGTGGCTCAAAGGAGTAGGGCTCCAGCCCTATATGCTGGAGTTGGCGGGTTCAAACCCAGCCCGTGCCAAAAAAAAAAAAAAAAAGAGGGCAATCGTAGAAGAATGGTAGAAAAGAGATGAGTTGATGAAAGAATCAGAAGTGAGGAGAGATATCCAGGAAAGAAGGTACAGATGGGAAGGAGAGGGAGAGTTGCCAACAGAGGAGGGAAACAGGCACAGGGGTAGAAGTTTAAGGAACACTGGCAAATGTCATGAGCTTCCTTCTTTCCTCTTTGAAAGTATTCTTGGGCTCCTCCAGTATCCTCGGGTCCTTCAGGACTAGGCAGATTGAGCAACGAAGGGTGAGTCATGACCTAGGGATAAACCTTGCATGCCAGGATAATTCATGGGGACATGGAGGCTGGTGCCAGCATTATCTGACTCTCCTGGCAACTTGGCTCTTGCAGGCTTGGCACTACCCACAAGAAGGGTGAGAGGAGGTATCCAGAAACTTGCCACATCAGTTTCCCTAGGTATTCAGGAGGGAATCTGGGGGAGACTAAAAGTCCCAGAATGTAGCATTCATCCCTGAGCTCAGAGAATGGGTTTACACTGCATGATGGGAATAGTAATGTAATGCATCTGTGCTGTCCCTCTCTCCTAAGGATGCTCAACGTGGCCTTATGCAATGGGTTCCTAGTTAGGTTGAGGCAGCACTCGGGTCAAACTGGTATGCAGTAGAGTTTTGTTTTTGTTTTTGTAGAGACAGAGTCTCACTTTATCACCCTTGGTAGAGTGCCGTGGCGTCACACTACTCACAGCAACGTCCAGCTCTTGGGCTCAAGCGATTCTCTTGCCTCAGCCTCCCGAGTAGCTGGGACTACAGGCGCCCGCCACAGCACCCGGCTGCTTGCATATTTTGAGACATAGCTAACATTTACTATTTTTCAGCTTGAAATAATGAATA
>CAUYON010141058.1:0-21373 GCA_963573935.1 Arctocebus calabarensis
AATTCCATGAATGGACTGTATCCATTCATTGATATATTCATTCACCTTGCCCCTGGCAGAAGGGACTGTATTCATTCGTTTCCTGGCCAAGGGACCCATACACCTATATATACCCTGAGACTAAAGGCCTAAAGGAGGAGACAGGGAAAGACCGGGAGAGAAATGGAGAGCTTCTCTCTCCCCACTTGAGTTCTCTCCCTCTACCAGGAGCTTTAGTGTTTTCTGTATTCTTTTCTGTAAATAAATTCTGTCTTACCACTGGGGGGGAGGGGGGGATAATGTAATGAAGAATAATAAAATACATATATTTAAAAAAAAAAAAGAATACTCAGTTTTCTGGAATCATTTCTTCTAGCCAACTCCAAGAAGTCATCTGGCTCATCACCCACTGAGGTGTTTCCAAAGCTCTGTGTACTCACCTTGGGCATCTCTCTTCCTGGGAAACATAGCATGAACATATTTACTTTCAGCATTTAAAACAGTATTAAGTTTCAGCAAATACCTTAAGTCTTCTAGTCTAATTTGATGTCAAGATAAGAGTCTTCAATGACTTAAAGAAAATCACTTGAAGAAACTATTAAGGCACTTCAGATCCAAACCACTAACAGCTGCTAACCAGAGTTGATGAAAAAGAGCATTCCAGCACAGGTGGTAATTTTAACTGCTTGTTCATTATCAATATGTATCTAAGAAATTAAAGGCTCAGTCACACAGACAACTATTTCATTTATACGCTGAATGACGACTAGTTACTCTATGGGACACAAAGGGGTCAAATAGATATGTGAACTCACTCACCCCTACAATCCTCATTTTCAGCCAGTAACATGTTTCACGGAGGAACTGAAACTTCCAGGGAGCTTCCTACTTCTACCTTCCAGTTGGACCTACATGTTGCTTTCTGCGAGTTCTTAGCACAGGTCAAACACTTCCCTTATGCTAGGTCCCAACCCCTCCTGCCCATCTAGGGGAATTAAAAAATTTGGTGCGTAACAATACTGCGTTACATGATGGATGCTACATTTCCCCCAAAAGCTTCTACTCCCATCAGGCAGGCAGGCAGATGTCCAAAGTAGTGCTGAGCTTTGGAAGCACTGAGTAGATGGTACAGAAAAGGGGTTTTCCAAGGACACACGCCTTCCTCCCTACATTGGCCACCTCCACCCCCTTTTCTTATATCCACTCAAAAGCCTTTATTACATACCTGCCATGTGAAAATATAATTTGTGCAGGGTCTGCAGAAGGTATGTATCATATACACGAGCGTGCATGCATGAGTGTGCGCATATACACACAACACAGCTTCTGCCCTCAAAGGACCTATACCCGTCTTCTCTAGGCTTTCCCTGGACACCCCAGGCAGGGTTACTCCTGCCCTTTGTTCACTCCTAGCATCTTGTGCTCACTTTCAACACCCATCATATTAACAGACTTTGTATAACGGTCTGCTGTCTAGGAAACCGTGAGCACCACGAGCTTAGGAATCGTTTCTTCCTGGTTTTTGTGGCACCCAGCAGGTATGTTGCTGGACAGGGTGGGAATGCACAGAGTTAGCAGAGGTTGTCTCTTTGGTGTAGATCTTCCTCTTTTCCTATGGCTTTGGTATTATACCCTTAGCCTTGGGCCTCATTCTTAGGACTCAGCAAGTATCTGCATGAGATTACACATGGCATCGACGTCACACACACACATTGTGCAATTACTTTCAAAAGTCCTAAGGTTCCAGCCACTGACAAAAGCCAGAACCTGCAGATTCAACTTAGGGATGAGCTGGATAAGTCTACGGCCCCTGAGGAATGGCTGGTGCTAAGAACAACTCTGCTCAGGAGTCTGGTTGGGCGACTAGGGAAGAGAGTAAGGTCAACATAGTTGATGAAGTTTTTTCATCAAAGCTTTGGTCAGCTCCCTGCTAGCCCCCACCCCAGTTTCATTCCATGCAGGGTTCCTCTTCTCATTGGAAGGTGAGTGAACTGGCAGAGAAGTCTTCTGAAAACAAAAACTACCTCCGGGGGACGCAAAGCCAGAGCCTGAGTGGCTGATGTCCTATGGCGCAAGAAGCCTGCGGTTGAGCCTCCTAAGCTTCCTCACGGTGCTCCATGTTAGAAAGGACAGGTCCCTCTCTCCTTTTTCTTGGCTCAGTGAGCCCCAGTGTGTCCAGTGGGATCAAAAAGGCAAGCTGCCAGAGGAAGCTCAAAGATGACAGGACTAGGAAGGGTCAAGGACAAAATGATTCTGAAGAGTGAGGTCCCTCCCTCTTTCTCTCAACATAAAAACAGGCTAAAACTTCTTTCATCTTAAAAACAACAACAAAACCCCCCTCCACCTGTTCCCTACTCCCCATTTCTCTATTTTACTACAAGATTGTCAGGCGTATCCAATCTCCCTTCTTTGTTGCTTTCTCCAATCATGTTTCGATCCCATTGTTCCAAAAAAACTGCTTGTAACGACCACTACCCTTGCACTACTAAATAAAAATGACCATTTCAATCCTCATCTTATTTGACTTAGTAGCATCTGACAGTAGTTCCTTCCTACCTCCTTGAAACATTTCCCTTCCTTTCACTTAGCTTCTTAACATTGGTACTTTCTCCTCCAGCAGCACTCATTCCACTGATGAGCTCATGGTCTAAGAGATACAAATACCACCTACACTCTCCTGAGTCCCAAATGTAGACCCCTCCCCACACTCAGAATTAACTCCTAAATTACAGATTTGTATATCTGCTGTCCTGACCCCTCGATTTGGATGTTTCATAGGCATTTCAAACTTAACCTGCTAAAAAACTAAGCTCTTAATTTTTCTTCAAACAGCACTCTACCCTCAAGTTTCACACTTTGGCCAATGACAACCACAGCCTTTTAATTTGTTCAGGTCCTAAACTTTTGACTCCTTTTCCACAATGCATACTCCATCTATCAACAAATCTTGTTAGCTCTACCTTCAACCACAACATAAGTCTTTTTATTACATACCCTACCACCACTCACGCTTAAGGTTCCAGTATCTCTTACCTGTATTAGTCTCCTATAATTCTCCACCCAAGTCTTTTCCTTCATAGTAATCAGAGATTCTATCACAACACAAATCATTTCCTACTACTCTTTGGCTAAAAAACCCTCCAGTGTCCTTCCATCTTATGTAGAATACTAGCCAAGCTCCTGTGTCCACATGTTGTCTTCCTTAATGGGGCCTTCTACTCTCTCCTAGTTGCCCCCACCTACAACCCTCCCAGGCTGATTTAGGATGCACGAGACATGTTCTGGCCAGTCTTTTCACTTGCTATTCCCTCTGCGTGGAATACTCTCCACAATTATCCCTCACCACGTTCAGTTCTTGACTCATTTTTGGTGAGGTCTTCCCTAACTACCATTCTTAAAAACTGCAATACAACCTCCCCTTTCTTTCTCCTCCCAGCACACTATTTCTCTTCTCTAGTCTTCTCTGTAATGTTACCATTCAACACATATGTATGCATACATATATATTTCTTTTGGTCTGTCTCCCTGCAGTACTTTCATGTGCTTTATTCCCTGCTATTCCTAAACATCTAAACAATATTACAGTTTACACAATTAGTAATTCATTGAGTGAAATGAATTCCTTATTTCTAGAGACTCATGCTTAAGGGAGATGATAATCAAATAAAATGTTACATGTCACTTAGAAAAAAACCACAGAAGGAAAAAAACATGGTCTCACATGCGTATTTAAAATGACCTTAATCACGTGGGAATTGTGAAGCTTTGGCAAGAGTTTAGCAGAGGGCCAAACTGCTCCCTAAATAAAAGCTGATGAAGGAATTTGAAGAGGGAATACTAGTAATACCTTTTGTGTTCCTCATGAATTACTCATCACTTTGCAGATGAAAACTTGACATGTTCATGTAAAGACATGATGTAAGGACTTCAATCTCAACCACTAGAGAATCCTTAACTTTCCTTAAACACTTCAGCCACCAATTGTCAAGATTTCCCTCTTGGTGCCCAAGTTCTCTCAGCAACTCATTTCTCCATAGGCTTACCTTTTCCTTCCAAAAGGTGGGGCTGGGAGCAGTCAACATACCTGAGTTTACTGAGCTGACTTAAAAATACTTATGAGTGAGATAAACAAGAATGTGCTGAAATTACACTTCTAAAATTAGGGAGCTTTTAACTAGTCACTTTTCAAATGTCGATTAGCAAAGAAATAACATGGGGCAATACAGAAAAACTGTAACTCTTTTATTATCTCATTCCACTTTCCTTTCTTCCAGACCCTAGAAGTCAAAAAACCACGAAGAGACTTGGCTAATAGTTCAATAAACGACTTTCACTCAGGGACAGCACCCTCTGCATTATCAAATCTTAACAGCATACTGGTTTCTTTTCCCAAAAATATTTTCCATAAAGTAATTTTTTTCAAAGGCCATCACTTTTCATTTTCTTATTAAATTTCTTTAAAGAATGCTATGAGCAGATACATGTATTTGTGTCACTTTTCTTTTTACCAATAAGAGGGTAAGAGAAACATATCAATTAAGACAGTCATGATAATGAAAAATTATGTATATTCTGTAAAATGGAAAGCATTCTGGTGTATTTAAGGACTTTTATAAGATTAACTCATTCACCTTTTTAAACAAGTAGTCACTAAGTAGATTATATGAATAACTCATTGCTACTTCCCATATTTCAATTTAACAGAAATGTGGCACTTACCCACACACAAAGCACTGACAGAATCAGCATGATGGGGAACTAAAGATGTGACTGGTATGTTTTACATGGGATTTGAAGACGACTCACCCTTGTGATAAAATAGCCATTCAGTCAGCAAACATACAGCATATTAGATATAGGGCTAGACACTGAGATATAGACACGAGAAGAACAGATAATATTCTTCAAAAGGATGTTACCCAAAAATATGGAGTGTTAAATTGAACATAAAATAAAATGCCTGGCTCAGTGCCTATAGCTCAAGTGGCTAGGGTGCTGGCCACATACACCAGAACTGGCGAGTTCAAAGCCAGCCCGGACCCGCCAAACAACGACAACTAAAACCAAAACATAGCCTGGCGTTGTGGCGGGCATCTACAGTCCCAGCTACTTGGGAGGCTAAGGCAAGAGAATCGCTTAAGCCCAAGAGTTTGAGGTTGCTATGAGCTGTGACACCATGGTATTCTACCGGGGGCGATAGCTTGAAACTGTCCTAAAAAAAAAAAAAAATACAAAATAAAACTCCAAAATCCACACTAGGGACATAGAATACTAAGAGAAGTTTGAAAGAGAGTATTCCGAAAGCATCAAATAGTATTAAGCATATTTAATATTATACAGATTGGGTAAAAATTATTAAATATATTTTCATTGCTGAATCAGCAGAAACATACATTCAGTTTCTCATTCAATGAAAATGGATATGCATTAGTAAAGATGTGATCTCTGCTAGGAAGAGGGAAAACATCTGGACAGAAAAACGAAGAATATTTAAAGATGTTAAAACTTGCTAATCTCTGTATGCATCACATTGCCTTAAGGAAACTTCCAATTAGCAAGCACTTAAAATTTGTAGAATAAACTCGCAAATAGCTATTGGGTTATAAAATATAACCACTTTCCATCTCCTCCCCACCCTTCATCCCCACCCCCCACAAAAAAAAGAAAGAAAGGAAAGGAAAAAGGATTGTTGATTTAGGGCAAACACTGCTGAGCTGGTGAGAAATGCCCCTGTATTGTTGGCATTTAGAGATATGCAAATGCTGAATTTCCTTTTATTATTTCTCATGTTTGTGTGGATGGCACCTTAGAGAAACAGACAGGCTGACAGACTAACAGGTCCACGAGACCATTACAATGGAAAGGTTTCATCAAAAGAGTTGGACTTGGTGGATTTGGGGGAAAATTGCTTTTAGCGACCTGTGTTAGGCAAGACTTACAAGATTGGCTGATCTGGAAGATTTAAAATGAATTTAAATTTATCAAAATTCGCAGTCACTGATAAAATTCCTTTTATTGCGCCAGTTTCATTTATTTCAGAACACAACCAGGACTAGGCTCCAGGGCTCTACTATCTATCATAGTTAAATTATACTTTTTCATGTATAATTAAATTAATATCAAAGACTATTAAAGGATGTTTATACTGTATCTGTACCTGAATCTGGGTAATAATCTATTGCTTGGAATATTTTTTTCTTTTCAAAACCTAGGTTCTCAATATTTGGTCTTATTAAGATACTGGATATTGCCATTTAAAAATCACCTTGGGATTCCTGTCTTACGAAATACTGGAATCACAAGAAGTTGAGAGCATAGCAGGCAGCAACTGAAAATGGGAGAGATTTCAGAAAAACTTACGAGTTTAACAGACTCAGAGATTAAACGAGGAAAGTGAAGCTAGGTGAGCATATCCTTAGGTTATCCACAACCCTTAGACATGTATGTGCCTTAAAGGATCACTATTCATTTTTAACTTAATAAAGTTTATTCTGTCTCACAATGACCATGGCTTTCACATTCCCTTACTGTTGGCAATGCAGTTATACTCCCAGCTATTTTATAACCATTTTGAATTATCAGTCCACAGAACAGACACATCCCATTAAACAATGGGGAGATTAAAACATTTAAATCTCACATTTAAATCACTGAAGAATTGCACAAGAAAAAGTTGACAAACTGGTTAGAAAAAATTTGTTTCACATCAAATAATACATATCTACTAAAATATAAATTATTTTTTATTATTTGGATATTTCTTGAAAAAAACTAAGTTATTTGCTGACATATGAAACAAATGAATTTTATTTACCTAAAATAAGGAATACTAACTAAAATATAAGTGGATAAAGTTATTATAGAATCATTAGTCATATTTAATTTTACAACAATTTATAATTGTTTCAGGTAACTGACGTTTCAGATCATGCCATAATGCTGTCCAAAGACCACAATATACATGTAAATTAATAATGTGAAATGTAGTAACATTAGCCATGACTGAAGGTTATGATTTCACTGGACTGAAACTGACTTAAATTCTACCAGTCATTCTTTTATTGTTATAAAAATATACTTGGACAAGCTACTGGGCTGACTCCAAGTTCTTTTAAGTATACTTCAGAAAACAACACTCAAAGTTCTTATTAGAAAGGGTAATGGGTCAAATTGCAAATGTCAACTGAATATTATCCCCGTGATTAAAATTTGTTTTTTTAAAAATGGCAATGTCTAGGTAAGTAAAACACCTTGTTGTTTTGAAAATACTCATTAAACACTTGACACATTTATCAATATAAATTTTCTGATATAGTTATGTAACATACAATTAAATAAATAAATAACAATATTATGTATTTCATTTTCCAAATTAAAAAAGGGAAATTGGTGTTAGAAGTATTCCTAGGACACATGTCTAAGGAGACTATAAATAAGACTGTTTCATAGTCACTGAAAAAAATAAAGTCTTATCTTGTAAGGTTCCATTTGAGACTAAAATAGAATATTATAATGAGTATTTATTAAAAAGCAAGACTTTACCTACAGAACAACTTTCAAAAACTATACTCTGTGAATATCCATTTTTATAGAGAATAGTTGTAACTTACACATATGTTTGTGTGTGTGTATTCAATACTAACTTGTGATGTTATGAACAAAAACTCTTTGCCTAGTGGTTTTGGGAGTGAGGTAGAGGATGTGCATATTACACCTCACGTCACGCTGGCGTGGAATTATTTAACTTGTCTATGCAGTTTCAGCTGTCAACTGAGGATCATCAGTGTCTACTCTTCTAAAGTTCTTTAGGGGTCTTAAACGAGATAGGACACATCAGTGACTCAACAGTGCCTGGCATGTAATAGCTTTCACGTCACTGGCTGATCTATTTATTAGAACACCAATAAATAAAGATACTATTAGTTCATTTGAAAGTACAGCCTTTTCCCTGAAAGAGATAGCACAAGCATAACAAAAATTTACAAAAATAATTACTGAGTTTGCCTGCTAATAGAGAACAAGGAAACAATCAGATTCAATTTTTCTGTTTCATTTATAAATAAACTAAAGCTGAAAGAAGTGAAGTGTCTTATTCAAGGCTATAAAATACCTATGTGGCCTCAGAAGAACCTTTGGAAAAGATATAAGTATTTTAACCTTCTGACTTGGAAAAAAACCTATAGGTGTTCAAACAAGATGCTACTTTGATGTAACCGATGATGCCTATAGGCACATTTTGTTTCTGAGCACTATGAAAAGGGTTGAGTAACAATTTCCTCTCCTTAGCCCCAGGCCAGTAAGGGACAGGCTCACAAGTAAGGAAAATAGGGTGGTGATAGTAATTACCCTCATAGTGATGAAGAAAGTCCAATCACAGCATCTCCAACATCCTGATATTCAGTGTGATGAAAGCTTCTCCAGCGCCAAGACAAGTTTATTACTCCAGGATATAAAATGTGTATCCTGGAAGTAGGAGGAAAACTACTTTTCTACAGATCACCCAGAGTTCATAAAAATCATAAAAGGTTTCCACTCTTATCACATTGACTTGAACTCCATTACAGCTTATTAGTTAGGTTTTTGTAGAAGTAAGCCTGAACTCTTCAAAATAGTTTTATGTGGTGTTCCCTTGTAATAAGGATTGGGAAGGGAGTTTAAGTGAAAAACAGATACATAAGTGTAACTGTATTTTTATTTTGATTGAAGACTTCTACTGACAAATACTCATTTAGAAGCTATTCTTAGTGACGACATATGCAACTACACGTTTTATTATCTTAAAACAATGCATTTTTATGCTAATAATTCCACCATATAAATTTTAAGGTTATATGCCATTTCCATTTTTAGGACTGGAGAAGACACTTGACTCATATCCCTAAACCCTGGCTACATGAACAGGGATAATTATGCTAGTGATAGGGAAAAAATACCACAAATACATTGTTTACCAAATCTGAAAATTGCAAAGAAATTCTAACCCCCATAAGAAATCTAATAACAACTACAGCTATAAAGAAGGAATTTAACCTAAAAAACCCTTACCATTTGGCATTTTTTGAGTTTCAATTTATGTCACATCTACACTCTAATACTATACAGTTCTATTCTACCTTCAGGGCAGAAACGAGTTTCTGTGTTCACCTCTGCCTCTTAATATAACAGCTTATCACTGTGTCACATTAAGAATGTAAAAGCACAGTGTGAAAATTCAAGATCAGGATTAGAAGTAAAAAATGTACCACAGAATAGCTATCAGATCAAAGTGATATTTGATAGTACTACCTGATGCTGGACAGAATTCATCAGTATGAAAACAAAATAATCTATAAGACATTATCAGACTCATGAGTAAGCCAGGATTTTATTTTCTTCTTGGGTCAAACATCATTATTATCAAAGTAAAGTGTCATGTGCTTTTGAGACCAATGGTTTAAAATCCAGTGTTGCATATTTAAGCTCATTGTATTTTCTCATTTTAAGACCTAAAGGAAAAAAAACTCTACATATTTAGTAAGACTATGTTTTTAATTAAATAATTACTTGTATTAGTCCTTAGTAGTCAATCTTCATATCCGCATTTTTATGTCATCAACAATTATCTCAGACACACCTTCTAAAGAAAACTATTTTAAAATATTACGACAGGAAACTATGCCTTCAGGAGCATGTTTATTGTGTTTGAGATGATACATCAGGTGCTCTCTGAGCTACAAAGGGTAAAAGGAAATCCTCTCATTACAAACTGACAAAGGTCAAAGGTAAAACATTTTTCACAACAGCATGAACCACATACTCAGAAATAGATCTGGGTTTAATACAAATGACATAATTCCTAGTCATCTACAGCTACTTTTATAACTTCATACAGATAATGAATTAGGCTAAAATGCACTATAATATTTGGTAGACTTCAGGACCAGTATCCTTAGTACATCACAAAATACATTTTGATATCCCAAAGAAGCAAGACTTGCAAGTAGGCGTTTTAAACATAACTAATCTACAGCTACAAAGTTCTACTCTTGATAGCATTTACCTTTTTGGGGAGTTTCCCAGGCTCCAAAGGATAAAAGCAGAGAGTAGAATCAGTATAACATATACACAGAAGTCCGTATTGTAAAGGCTATAAAGATTTGAAGCACAGTGAGAAGATGCCTTCTGCTCCTTCACACTGCACACAAATAATATGAATTATGTTGCGTATCTCTTGGTCCACTGTCTGGCTATCCTGTCGTGTTCTGCTCTGTTGGTCAAATACTGAGTGGCTATGCTTCCAACCAGAGGATCCGCTACAAAAGTGGAAAGAACATGAAAGATATTATGTGGTGTCTTAAAGGGACACAGTTCTAATAGTCTATTAAATTGAAACACTGATTTTTTCAGGAACATCTTGATATATAATAGCTACATTTTCAAAAGAAAAATGTTTAAAATAACAATCACCTATTTTGATATTTAAAAGCCCCTTTCACTAAGAAAATAAATGAATTAATAGATCTGATTTTTATAAAGATGTATATATCTAATACACAATGACTAGTTTGTTGTCATGACATTTTGTTCAATGACGGAAGTATGCTAGTACTTATAATTCTGCTTTCTCATGGATATTAAAAAGTGGTCATTTTAAAATAAAACTCTAATCTTCTAATAAAATAGAATTCATAATCATTCTCCATTGTCTCCCTTTGAAAACTTATGTGCCATGTCGTTTTAAATAGAATTCTGAAGTAGAAATTAAATGAGATGTAACCTTTTACTTTTCAAAAAGACAAAATATGTATACATGGTACAGTATTTGAATTGTGGCAAACAATGGCCAGTAAAACACCCTCCTGTCTCCAACTACTCAGAAGTTTCTCTCCCTGGCAAACAATTGTTACCATTTACCACATTTCCTTCCAGAGGTATTGTATGCATTGACAAGCACTGAGAATATTATATATATATATACATATATATATATTATTTTTTTCTCCAGTACCTTGCTTTTTTACATAATATATCTTAAAGACCTTTCTCTATTAGTTAAGTCTACAGTTGTCTCATTTTAACAGCTACATCCTCTATTAATAAGGGTTCAAGTTGTTACCAAACTTTTGCTTTAATAAGTGATATAATGAACATCCACATTTCTGTCTCTCCCTCTCCTTATATATTTAGATAATATACATGAGTTGCAAATGTACAACTGTGGAGCTTAAGCAGTTATATTCATGTATATTATTACCATGTATATTAAGATAAGCCTTAAGTGTCTTACCAAATTGTTTTTAAAAAGTAAGTCAACGTCCTTAAAAATGACCACATAGTAAGATAAACAACACGTGAAATTCTAGGTTTAAACACCAATTCATCAAGTCAGCAGTTGAAATTCACATGTGGCTGTTAGGCATTTTTATTTTTAAGTTAAAAATTATATAATACCTCTGAGTTTATATAATCACAACCGAGTCTAACTTTCTCAGTCATCAGCTATTCTTTTAATATCTAATACTGTAACTGTAATCTAAATAGAAAGGAAGAATAAGAAAAGCCCAACGTTAAGTGTTGCCTGCTAATTATGATTGCAAACCAATGTCATCTTGAAATATATCAACTTATGACTAATGATAAGGAAAGTTTCAAGAACTGCTAATCCAAGAGTGCTGGTATCTGAAAGTGAGTAAGGTTTTAATTAACAAAAGTCTTAAATGATGAAACCATGACTTCCCACATATACAAATATACAACAACAAAATAGTGTGGGGTCAGTCCATGACCCTTAATCCCAACCCCTAGTATGTAACTTAGCACACTATTGCATGGAAGGGCAAGAAAATGAGGACTTAGTGTCAGAAATGTCACTTTATTTTTGTCAAAAGTGGTCTGTACAGCTACACAATTTAAAAAGTGGGGACTCCATTAATGACTGTGTTAAAATAATTACAGAGTGGCATGCCATTAACAAAGTGAAATTATTGAGAAACTACTGGCCTGTAGTAGTTGAAATACTATACCATTGGTATTTTCCTCACAAAATGTTTTATGCTAACAGAGAAAATACGTACCAGGGTTGCAGTCTGTCAAAAGAGAACAAATAGACAGCAAAACCTTTGAAATAGTCAAAGCAGGACTCCAGTTGTCTTTAAGGATGTCCAGACAGATGACTCCCTGACTGTTGATGTTGCAGTGATAGATTCTGGTACGGAAAGTAACCTGAGCACAGTGATATTAAAAAACAAAGAAAGAAAATGCTTTGTTACCAGCAGAAACAATCATTAAAATAATGAACGGTGACACATCATAGATGTTACTAAATAGCAAACTGGACTTAACTGGAACTTAAATTAGGTTCAATAACAAAAATTAAATGGTTTTGATTCAGTTTGAAGAAATGTTTCTGTTTTTTACCCAATATAGAAAGAAAAAAAAATGAGTAGCTGTTCAGTTAAATATAAATAATACAGGAATTCTATGAATGCATTCAGATTCATGTGTATGCATGTGCGCACACAGATACACAAAGTGGGGAAAACAGAAATGCTTTGGTCTTAAAAGTAAGAAAAATTGATGAGTTTTTTTTTTTTATTAAATCACAGCTGCATACATTAGTGCAATCAAAGGGTACAATGTGCTGGTTTCATATACAATCTGAAATGTTTTCATCAAACTGTTTAACATAGCCTTCCTGGCATTTTCTTTCTTTTTTTTTTTTCCCCAGTGGTAAGACAGAATTTATTTACAGAAAAGAATACAGAAAACACTACAGCTCCTGGTAGAGAGAGAGAACTCAAGTGTGGAGAGAAAAGCTCTCTCCGTTTCTCTCCTGATCTTTCCCCATCTCCCCCTTTAGGCTTTTAGTCTCGGGGTATACGTAGGTGTATGGGTTCCTTGGCCAGGAAATGAATGAACACAGCCCCTTCTGCAGGGGGCAAGGTGAATGAATCTATCAATGAATGGACACAGCCCATTCATGAAATTGAGGCCTAGGAAATTCACATGAAATTGACCTAGGCATAGCAAATGGGGGTTCCACATTTAGTCCTAAGTGTAAAGTGAAGGAGACACCAAGGCACAGGGTCCTCAGCAGCTGTCCGGCCTTTTTGGCTATTGGAGCCTTCGGTGGGGGTTGGAGGTCCCCCTCCTTGCCTGTCATCCAGTCCGCTGGTTCTTCAGCCGGCTGAGTTTTTTTTTTTAACATAAAGGTTACATTAGTTTCTTAGTAGAAAAGATTATATTGACTCAGCTAATTTCTTGGAGGGGGGACGGGGGGCGCAGGGGACAGGAGGGAGGGGGGAAAGGACTGAAAGGAAAATGGGTAAAACCATCTGTACTACCTTCCTTTCTATTTGCCTTTCACTTTCATAGCCAGTTTACTGTCTTGTTAGACTAAAATATAAAAATAAGCAAGTTCTTTAGCTATTGGATAAAGAGATATATGAGAAAAAAAGATGAATCAGGAACAAATACTGGAAAGTTTCAAAACAGCCAAACAATAATTGGGTGGTTAAATCACAATTGAAGTTGCAGAGAAAATAAACCCAATCTCTTATTTCTAGGAACTAACAGTGTACTGTGAGCTCCAAAGTGGCACTGGAAGAAAATATTAAACACTCTTAAAATTATCTTTCTGAAAAGGATACATATGAATAGGAGGAAGAGGGATGAAGAAAGAAGGACTCTAGTTTAGAGAAGGAGGACAGCACACCCTTTTACAACTGCTCTCTACTAGGTGGCTAGCAGATTTCAAAGACTCAAAATTCGCAAAAAGTAAATGAAGAAGATCTCATTAATAATACTCTTACATTAATCATACACAGAAATGATAACATGTTGATATTAGGTTTAATAAAATATATTATTAAAATTACTTTCACTTTTTAACCTTTTAAATATTAGAAAATATAAAATTAAACATGTCATTCGCACCTGTAATCCTTGTACTCTGGGAGGCCGAGGAGGGTGGATTGCCTTAGCTCACAGGTTCCAGACCAGCCTGAGCCAGAGAAAAACCTCATCTCTAAAAATAGCCGGGTGTTGTGGCAGGAGCCTGTAGTCCCAGCTACGTGGGAGACTGAGGCAAGAGAATGCTTGAGCCCAAGAGGTTAAGGTTTTGTGAGCTATGATGCCACAGCACTTTACCAAGCAAGGGTGACAAAGTGAGACTCTGTCTCTAAAACAAAACAAAGCAGTCCCTTGATTCTCCATTTAGGCTTGATTTATTTAAAAAAAAAAAAATTATACATGTCACTTGCATTATATTTCTATTAGTGTTGCTCTAGAATATGGGAATAATATATGTCCAGTACACTGACAGATTTGTTAAATAAATATGTAATTTACAAATATGTATTTTCCAGCTATTAATAACCAGTGAAAACAAATCAAACTTTTATTATTATTTTTTTTTAGAGACAGCATCTTTATTTTGTCACCCTTGGTAGAGCGCTGCAACGTCACAGCTCACAGTAACCTCCAGCTCTTGGGGTTAGGCCATTTTCCTGCCTCAGTCTCCCAAGTAGCTGGGACTACAGGAGCCTGCCACAACGCCTGGCTATTTTTTTGTTGCAGTTTAGCCAGGGCCAGGTTCAAAACTGCCACCCTCAGTATATGGGGCCCATGCCCTACTCACTGAGTCATTGGCGCCACCCTTTTATTATTCTTTTAAGAAGGTCATTATTTTTTCTGAATTTCAAAAAGATTCAGCACTGTAAATAAATAATTATTCCTAACACCAAGTTAACACCAGAAATCTTATTTTTTCTTGTACAGTACAGACCTCAATAATGTTTAATACTGCATAAAACAGCAAGAAGTGTACCATCAAAAAAAATATTGCAATTTCAGCAAAAGATAAACATGTGAAATAACCATATTTATCAATAATCAAAATTACTGACAAATTATATACAAAACTATAGTTTGAAATCCTTGTTAGCCAATTTTCATTTTTCATTTTAATAAAAGGTGCTAAGAGTAATAATCTTTTTCTTCAATTAATTTCCCTTCCATATACAAATCTTACTGACATTTTCCATAATTTTGCTAACATGTTAAAACCAATTTCTAACATGAAAAAATAAGAATATAAAATATAAATATCACCATTTATATAGTCATGAAATGTTCTGCTAAGATCTTACTTTTTTTTCTGTAATACAGTGAATGCAGATCAAGTAGTGATATACTGGCATTTAGTATGCGTGATTCTGAATGTGAAAACAATTTGTGGTTACCAGCAAGAGGCTTTTAGCCCTTTTATTTCTTTTCAAGACTCTACTCACTTGGGAGAATTAAAAATCATAGCAATTTAAAGATATTAGATTTTAATGGGACCAGAAATTTTACTATAAAACACTCTAAAAAATCCCCAATTAAGAGTCAATACCTCCAAGGCCTGGAGCTCAGTGGTTAAGGTGCCAGCTACTTACACCTGGGCTGGCAGACTCGAACCTGGCCCGGCAGACTCGAACCTGGCCCAGGCCTGCTAAACAACAATGACAACTACAACAAGAAAAAAAAAAAAAAAATAGCTAGGCATTGTAGTCCCAGCTACTTGGAAGTTTGAGGCAAGAGAATTGCTTAAGCCCAAGAGTTTGACGTTGCTGTGAGCTGTGACACCACAGCACTCTACCAAGGGCAACATAGTATGATTCTGTCTCCAAAAAAAAAAAAAAAAAGAGTCAATACCTCCAGGAGATAAGGGATGTTGGTATCTGTGACTTTATGTAAATAACAGGAGGTGGGACTCATTACCTTGTTAGAGAAAGCTTACCTGAAAAATCCTTTTACCCTACAAAATAAAAACTTTGATTTTTGTGCACACACATATACACAAGTGCACACACACTCTCACCCTCATGAAGACTATATACATTTTATCAGTATAGAGAACATAAGGAACAATATGTTAAAGAAAATAACACTTTATCATAGTTAAGACCTACAGACTTAATAATACACTTTTCCCTGCCCTGTTTTCATTTCTGTAATTAATTAACTAATTAATTATGCTAACACTTAATTCTGATGTTTTTTTATCTACTGGCTTGAGCACTGTAGAAAGAGAAGTCAGGGGAGGAAGTCACTCCAGTAATTGTTATGTTTAAGCTGGCAGTCATTACCAGGCATAACCCATCTGTTATCCATGATCCACACTTCCAATGAACTCAGAGACAAGAAAGGAGCAGAAGTAACACAGGTGCCCTCAGTTTCCATCACTACGTCGTCCCCACAGAGGGTACAAAGTGAGTTTACTAGATATTATTGGTTTTCCTTCCATTGCTATTGTTTTCCAGGTTTTGCTCATCTATTTGTGCTTATCTGGCACAAAGTTCATGTTATTAAATGCTATTTCTAGAAGCTGTCAAACCAAGTACCCTCCTTTTTGTTGATTAAAAAGTTATTTACGTATCCTCCCCTCTCCCCTCCCCTCACTTGCCACTTTCTTCATATTCTTATGCCATAATTGGGTTACAGCCTTCATATGAAAGCTAGAGATAAGTGTCATAGTAGGGTTGAGTACATTGGATACTTTTTCTTCCATTCTTGAGATACTTTGTTAAGAAGAATATGTTCCAGCTCCTTTCATGTAAACATGAAAGAGGTAAAATCTCCATCTTTCTTTAAGGCTGCATAATATTCCCTGGTGTACATGTACCACAATTTATTAATCCATTCCTGGGTCGATGGGCACTTGAGCTTCTTCCATGACTTAGCGATTATGAATTGGGCTGCAATAAATATTCTGGTACAAATATCTTTGTTATAATGTGATTTTTGGTCTTCTGGATATATATCTAGTAGAGGAATTATAGGATCTAACGGCAGGTCTATTTTTAGATACCTAAGTGTTCTCCAAACATCTTTCCAAAAAGAATGTATTAGTTTGCATTCCCACTAGCAGTGCAGAAGTGTTCCCTTTTCTCCACATCCATGCCAACAACAACATCAGTTTTCAACTTGAGCATGAGAAAGTGGAAATGCAGCACTGGATGGCACATGGGTCCACATTTTGACAAGCTGTACCCACCCCCAGGAGGACGGTTTCTAGGCTGAACTGTGAAGTAAGCAGAATTGATCTCAGAGCACCTCCCATCACCCCATCTTCTCCAGCCCGACTGGACTATGAATTTTTTCTTTCCAAAAATGTAAAGGGGTCTTGATCTTCTGGGTTCATCCTCCCCCATGCTATGATTCCCTCTACTGCAGGCTCTTCCCTATGAAAATTTCTCTAATACGTGCATGTGCAATACACGTAGCCACTGACAGAGGGCAGCATCTTAATGTTTCACTCCCAAATGTTTGTCCTTTAATAGCTAGTCAGTCAGCTTTCTTACATACCAGTTATGTGCCACAAAGAATGTGATAGGGATCGGTTTCCTGTCCAGCAGCTTCCTAGTTAGTTCCACCTGCTTTCAGCCTTGTCCTTTGTAAATGTGGTTGTCGCACTATCCCTCAAACAGCCTTTCTAAAAATTGATCATGTTTGCCTTCTTGAAACTCCCGTGGCTCTTGTGACCCTCGGACTAAAATAACAGTGATGATGATAGCTGCCTTTCCCCAGCACCGTGTGCGTGCTGGGCACTGCGCTGAGCAGTCTCTGGGGAGCTCTGTGCCTTATCACCACATGCCTGGGAGATGGGCAAATTGTTCCCATTTTGCAGCCCAGTTTAAGCAGCCAGCTGGGGATGCCAGATTCAGTCCTCTTGACCGCTACCCCACACCCTGCATGTTCTTTCTCTGCCTTCGGAGGCACTCTATGACTTGGCATCAGCTTCTCTCTCCAGTTTCACTCATTCTCTCCCCACTCCCCAGCCAGAGGTCTCTGGGCTTTCCTTTGCTTTCAGACCTTTGTCCGCGCTGTTGCCTAGAGCTCCATCTGACACAATCTGTGACCCCAGCTGCCTCCTCCTCACTGCACTTCCGTTCCTCCTTAGGGCTCCGGTTAGACCTCACTTCCCATGTCCGTCCTTCTTCTCTTTCTCCAAAGAAGTTGGGGCAGGTGACCTTCCAGGTGTCCATCCTTGACATGACACCTGTCTGTCATCTCTGTTGGTTTGCAAGTTCCTTGAGGGAGGGAACATAAGTCAGCACCAATATCACTTACATAGATGCTCAAAAAAAATCCTTATAAAAATGAGTAAGTGAAACCCTGGGGGATACCTGAGATGGGACTGTCATGGTGATGGTGCAGGCAGGATATTGTTTCTTTGGAAGTGCTTCTTTTCAGGATATAGTTGTTTCTACTCTACATGAGCAAAGGTCTGTTCTCTGGGGGTGTGGAATGACAGACTAACAGCTCAGTCGTAATTTTTCACTTTCACTTAAGTGGCTGTCCTTATCTTATCAATAGGATAGGTGAATAGTAGCAAAAATTTATCCCTGGGGAGTTTTGGGTGCCATGCATTGGAAAGTGGAGTCACAGGAGTCAAAACCCAGTGGGGTCCTCATCGCTAATGGGGAAGTCAGCTCAGCTGTTCCCACGGTGGAGTGAGCACAGGATCCAGGAGGGACTTGGACTTGGATCCTGGCTCTGCCACTTGTTTGACTATGAACAAGTTATCTAAGTTATCTCACCTCTCTAAGCCTCAATATCCTTCTCTGAAAAATGGAGATATTTGCTTCTCTTATTTTAAGCCATAGAACTAATGTATGTTGCCGTCCCAGCCCTTAGTCAACAGCAGCTGCTATTAATCTGATTGAGAGAGCCCTATCAGGCCCATTTTGGGGTCAGGCAGTCCCCATGGCCCTCTTGGGGAGCTGCTGCACAAATTAACCTCTTTAGTGACTGGGACTAAATTTTGGATCCAAGTCTGGTTCAGAGTCCCTTATGCCATTTTCTCTCTGACCATGTGTGCCACCTGGGAGCGTCTGGGTTTGTATCGTTCCAAGCCAGAAGATGCTTGACAATTGCTTGTGGAAAGAAAATTGTTACCAGCTCTCTAGGTATTTGCAGCCTGACAAATAAACTGTCTTCCTCAAAGAGTTTAGACATACATAACTAAACACTGAATACCCAGATGGCCCATCACAAATGAAAAGGGGGTAAAGAAGAAAAGCTCAGTATAATCAATGTTGCTGTCTTCTGAACGACATGGAGAAAAATCCCAATCAATATTTGGGAGAGTCAGTTCTTTTAATACCAGGGAATAATGAAAATGAGAGGCTATTCCATATATAGAAAATGATTTGAGGAAAGCTTTATTCTAATTCAAAATGTTCACATTTTTGCAATTCATGAGATTTGCTTTGTAGCCAAAGAGGAAAATGATTGTATATAAAATGTACAGCTCTGAACAAAATTGAGTAAAGCTTGGAAAAAAATCTGCAGTGTCATTTTGCCTACAGAACAATAAAGGAAAATAATAGCTGAAAGGCAGCAAGAAATAAGCAGGCCCTGATTTGGTGGAATTATTTTTGCAAATGCAAAAGAAATTGCTTCAATTAACCATATTTCAAAATAAGGCATAACGATAACCTAAAGACAAAGCTTTCTGGAAAGCATAGATACTCACTTTAAATCAACTTGGTTTAAAGACCTTTAACTTGTTATACAGCTTGCTGACTAAAGGCTGCCGCATGAAGAAACCAGGGATTGTTTTTTTCATGATTCTTTATTTTTCTTCCCTTACAGAGGACGATGATAAACTTTCTGATAATCCTGATGGAGCTTCAGTGAATTGGAATATTGGTCAAATATTTATTGAGTGTGTATGCTTGACCTGCACTGGCCCACTGTTTAGATCTCACTCCTGACCAGGGAGGGCTCTGCTGCTTTTTTATGTGTAGAGACTGGTTTCTGGTGATTTTAAACAAGCTAAAAGAAGAATTTCCCCAAGGATCTTTGGGCATTTGGCTTTATCTGTGATAAGCTTCCTCACTTAGGCTCCCCACCCCCACCGTCTTTTTTTCCTGCTCAATCTCCACACTGCACCCTCTGGGCCTCTGCCCTGTGAAGAGCAGAGAGGTGGGGTACGAGTCAGGAGGAGTGCCTTCTCTGGTCTTTGCTTTTTTCAGGCCCTTGGTGTGGGCACTCTTGTAGGCATTTGAGAGAAAGGCAGTAAAGAGTAGGAACGCAAATACTGCGTGATCTCGCCTATATGTGGAATCTAAGAAAAGTCAGATTTATAGAAGCAGAGAGTGGGGAGCAGGAGGGGAGGGGAGCTGTTGGTCACAGGGTGCAAAGTTCCAGTCATGTAGGATGGGTAGGTCTAGAGAACTAACGCACAGCCCGAGGACTCTAGTTACAATACTGTTTTGTATACTGGGAATTTGTTGCGAGAGTGGCTTTTACGTGTTCTCATCATTAAAAAAAAAAAGGCTAACTGTGCAAACAGAAAAATGGATATGTTAATTAGCTTGGCAGTAGTAATCATGTCACTGGGTTTATCGAAACACAGTCTATATACATATGTACATTTTTAATTAAAAAAGTAATGTGTAAGCAAATAACCAAGATTTCATAAATGATGAGTGCTAAGGAGAAATTTGGGGACACGTTTTACTTTTGCTGAGAAGGCAATTTGAACATCAAGAAAGAGATCACCTTGCAAAGATCTAGAGATGGAGATTAGTAATTGTCGTAAGAGGGAAAGGAGAGGGCCAGTGTGATGGGATTGCAGCAAGGAGAGAGGGCTGGCTGCTGGACAGGGGCAGCTGTGAGGTTGTAGAGGGGAAGAGGAGCTAGACGATGTACCATTATTTGCTGTCTCCCACTGCCCTACCCAGATCCACTCTTCACCTGGCTCTGTGTCCTTCTGTGTTTCCTTGCCCTCTGCTTTCTGTTTGTGTCCAGCCACTGGGGAGTCCTCATGGGAGATGGGGGCTGGGTATTTATTTATTTTTGAGACAGTGCCTTAAGCTGTTGCCCTGGGTAGAGTGCTGTGGCACCACAGCTCACAACAACCTCCAACTCCTGGGCTTGAGTGGTTCTCTTGCCTCAGCCTCCCCAGTAGCTGGAACTACAGGTGCCTGCCACAGTGCCCCGCTGTTTTTTTGGTTGTAGTTGTCATTGTTGTTTGACAGGCCCAGGCTGGATTTGAACCCGCCAGCTCTGGTGTATGTGGCTGGCGCCTTACCTGCTTGAGCTCCAGGCACCGAGCCTAGGAGGGCCGGGTATTTAAATCAAGATTTCAGCTTCTCATGGCCTTTCTGTCTTCAACTAATGGTAGACACACCTTCCTTTCAGGCCTAGGGTGCTAACTGCACCCCGCTGTGACTAACTCTGGGCACTCCACTATACCTATAGCTTCACCACAACCTGCTTACACTTTTTTTTTTATAATTTTATTGAATCATAATTCTGTACATTGGTGCAATCATAGGGCACGATTCATATACATTCAGAAATGTTTTGATCGTACTGTTACAGATAGCCTTCATGGCATTTTCTTGATCACTATATAAAG